>CAUYPK010087067.1:0-36101 GCA_963574355.1 Loris lydekkerianus | reverse complement strand
TGTTGGGCCCTGCCATGTGCCTGAGGCCTAGTGCAACTTCCCGAGCCTGACTAGAAGCGGATCCATCGAGCTACTTCCGCGTAGCAACGACTCAGCAAGGCCCGGCCTGAAACTGCCTCTACCTAGATACAGCCAATGTGGTACCATGCCACTAGCCCGACCCTGTCACTCATCTCTTCCCCCACCTTCTTTCCCTGCCCCTTCTCCACAATAAAAAAATAAATTAAAAAAAAAAAAAAAAAAAAAAAGAAATTCTAACCTCCAAGGTGATGACATTAAAAAGTAGGGCCTTTGCCAGGTGATTATATCATGAAGGAAGAATTCTCATGGATGGGATTACTGCCCTTATGAAAGAGATTAAGGGAGCTTGCTTGTCCCTTCTACCATGTGACGATGAAAGGAGAAGCCACCATCTGTGAGAAATCAGCCCCCAATAGGCACTGAATCCCCCAGCATCTTATCCTTAGACAGCCCAGACTCCAGAACTATAAGAAATACATTTCTCTTGTTTATAAATTACCCAGTTTATGGCTTTTTGTTATAGCAACCAAAGTGGACTAATATAAATAGAGAGAAGACATGAATCCAGGCAATCTGGCTCCAGGGACATACTCTTAGCCTTAATATTAATGACTAAAAGTCATATTAATATGACAAAAGAAAATATGTGCACCAAAGTTAAAGGCTCTGAAAAGTTCCACACACCAAAAAAAAGAAAAGAAAATATATGATATATTTTCTCAATACTGAAAAATAAAAGAGCAAGAAAAACACAAAAGTAGCTTTTTACTAAAAAAAAAAATCTTTGGCAATATGAGATAAATCTTTATTACAATAAAGAATATTTATATTAAACCAAAAGTCAATATTGGGCTTAAGTTTGAAATTCATTTAATGTCACAAATAAGGCCAGGTTCAATGGCTGTCACCGATAGTCCATTCCATTCTAGGAGGCTAAGGTGGGAGGATTACTTGAGCTTAGAGTTTGAGACCAGCCTGAACGTGTATACAATTTCTTTAAAAATAGAGAAATCAGCTAGGGTGGCAGTACGTGCTTATAGTCTCAGCTACTTGGGAGGCTGAAGCAGAAGAACTGCTTGAGTGCAGAAGTTTGAGATTAAGCTATGATGCTGCCACTGCACTCTAGCCAGGCAACAGAGTGGAAACTATCTCAAAATAAAAGTAAAAAATAAAGTCACAAATAAGACCAACATGTTTGCAGAAAACTCTATTAACTTACACTGTTCTGTGCATTCTAGCCAATGTAATAAGGCATGAAAATAAAAAAGAGGTCTAAATATCAGAGAAGAGATGATTTGTTTGTGGATTAGTAAGAATCAGGAAAATTAACTTAAAACTTATTCACACTAATAAGAAAGTTCAGAATGGGGAACTAGTTACAAAATAAGATTACTAAACCCTTACTATATGTCTGCATACACAAAAAAATCATTGAGTGTAATTCAAATAATTCTATTTTAAATAGCAAAAAATTATCAAATAGCTAGAAATAAACTTAGCAAGAAATATGAAGGACCAGACCACATGAACAAATTGACGAAATTTGGGATGCATAAAAGACAAATAAATGCAAACTCTAGAAGTTGTGAATAATTCCAACAAGAATTTTAGCGTTTGTGTGTGTGTGTATGAGTTAATTGTTCTATGATTCTAAATTTTGTTCAAGAAAGTTAAAAAATGGGAAAAAAACGTGAATTTATTTTTGGGGGGAGCAGGGTGGTAAGAAATGAAGAGTAAGATATAAAATTATCATAAATTAAAAATGAAAGCTGTGTAATACTGGTACATGAGCAAGCAGACAGATGAATGTAATGGTGGCAAAGAAAAATAGAAATTAAGTTAGCTAGAAATTTGATATTTGCTAAAGGTGGCATTTAAAGTTGGTGTGGGAAGGATTTCTTTTTAAACAAATAATGTAGCAAAATGTTTGGAAAAAATTAGTTCCATCATAGAGGGGAAACTTTCTTTAAAAAGAGAAAATCCAGCCTTCTTCTATCTTTCTCCTTTCTGCTGCTTGGAAAGCAGATGTGATGGCTGGAGCTCTATTTGCCATTTTGGAACCATTAATTTGAGTAGGAGTTGAGAGGCAGAACACTGAGTTGAAAGGAAGTACCTGAAGGTTGACTGCAGCCATCTCTGGACCAATAACTACAGGATCTATTAGTGTAAGAAAAGTGGACTTCAATTTTTTAAAGAACTGTCATTTTGGAGTTTCCTGTAATATGAAAATGAACTAAATCCTAACTGATACACATTCTACCTCAAAAATGAGTTTCATTTATGATGGAGAAATTAAATACATTAGTGACATTCATATGTTGAAGAAATTTGCCATCACCAAACCAGCTCTTCAGGATATTCTCAGACCTATCCTCCATAATGACCAGCCCAATCCTCTACTGCAAAAGTAAACTCACTCAGAAACTTTTGATCAAACTCCAACTTCCACAGTGGTGAAAGGATTAAAAATGTCCACTGGACTTTCGAAAAACTCAATACCCAAAATTTTACCAGACTTATCAATATTCTCCATTAATGTGAATGCCTTAAACTGTCCTCTAAAGAGGCATAGGTTAGCTGACTGGATACAAAAACTCAGGCCAGATATTTGCTACATACAAGAGTCACATCTTACCTTAAAAGATAAATATAGATTCAGGGTGAAAGGATGGTCATCTGTATTTCAGGCAAATGGTAATCAGAAAAAAGTAGGTGTTGAAATTGTATTTGCAGATACAATAGGCTTTAAACCAACAAAAGTAAGGAAGGATAATAATGGTCACTTCATATTTGTTAAGGGTAATACTCAATATGATAAGATTTCAATTATTAATGTCTATGCACCCAACCAGAATGCACCTCAATTTATAAGAGAAACTCTAACAGACATGAGCAACTTGATTTCCTCCAGCTCCATAACAGTTGGAGATTTCAACACTCCTTTGCCAGTATTGGATTCATCTTCCAGTATGAAGCCAAGCAAAGCAATTTTAGATTTAAACCTAACCATCCAGCATTTGGATTTAGCAGACATCTACAGAACATTTCATCCCAACAAAACTTAATACACATAATTCTCATCAGCCCATGGAACATACTCCAAAATCGATCACATCTTAGGTCACAAGTATAACCTCAGTAAATTTAAAGGAATAGAAATTATTCCTTGCAACTTCTCGGACCACCATGGAATAAAAGTTGAACTCAGTAACAACAGGGATCTACATACTCATACAAAATCATGGAAGTTAAATAACCTTATGGTGAATGATAGCTGGGTCAGAGATGAGATTAAGAAGGAAATTGCCAAATTTTTGGAACAAAATGATAATGAAGGCACAAATTATCAGAACCTCTGGGATACCGCAAAGGCAGTCCTAAGAGGAAAATTTATAGCACTGCAAGCCTTCCTCAAGAGAACGGAAAGAGAGGAAGTTAACAACTTAATGGGACATCTCAAGCAACATCTCAAGCATCTTAAGAACATTCCAACCCCAAACCCAGTAGAAGAAAAGAAATAACCAAAATTAGAGCAGAATTAAATGAAATTGAAAACAAAAGGATTATACAACAGATCAATAAATCAAAAAGTTGTTTTTTTGAAAAGGTCAATAAAACAGATAAACCTTTGTCTAACCTAACCAGGAAAAAAAGAGTAAAATCTCTAATCTCATCAATCAGAAATGAGAAAGATGAAATAACAACAGACTCTTCAGAAATTCAAAAAAATCCTTAATGAATATTACAAGAAACTTTATTCTCAGAAATATGAAAATATGTAGGAAATTGACCAATACTTGGAAGCATGTCAACTTCCAAGTCTTAGCCAGAATCAAGTGGAAATGTTTAATAGGCCCATATCAAGTTCAGAAATAGCATCAATCATTTAAAATTTCCCTAAAAAGAAAAGTCCAGGACCAGATGGCTTCACATCAGAATTCTACCAAACCTTCAAAGAGGAACTAGTACCTACATTACTCAACCTATTCCAAAAGGTAGAAAAAGAGGATGACTACCGAACACGTTCTATGAAGCAAACATCACCCTGATCCCCAAACCAGGAAAAGACCCAACAAGAAAAGAAAATTATATGCCAATATCACTAATGAATATAGATGCAAAAATATTCAACAAGATCCTAACAAACAGAATCCAGCAACACATCAAACAAATTATACATCATGACCAAGTTGGTTTTATCCCAGGGTCTCAAGGCTGGTTCAATATTCATAAATCTATAAGTATAACTCAGCACATAAACAAATTAAAAACCAAAGACCATATGATTCAATCGAAGCAGAAAAAGCTTTTGATAATATCCAGCATCCCTTCATGATCAGAACACTTCAGAAAATTGGTATACAAGGGATATTTCTTAAACTGATAGAGGCCATCTATTGCAAATCCACAGCCAATTTGTATTGAATGGAGTTAAATTGAAATCA
Source organism: Loris lydekkerianus (assembly GCA_963574355.1). Taxonomy (NCBI): domain Eukaryota; kingdom Metazoa; phylum Chordata; class Mammalia; order Primates; family Lorisidae; genus Loris; species Loris lydekkerianus. The sequence continues at coordinate 31,635 of CAUYPK010087067.1, read as the reverse complement.
TTTCCACTCTGATCAGGAACCAGACAACGCTGCCCATTGTCTCCACTGCTCTTTCACATTGTAATGGAAGTTTTAGCCATCACAATTAGGGAAGAAAAGGTGATCAAGGGTGTCCATATAGGGTGAGAAGAGATCAAACTTTTGCTCTTTGCAGATGATGTGATTGTATATCTGGAAAACACCAGGGATTCTACTACAAAACTCTTAGAAGTGATCATGGAATACAGCAGCATCTCAGGTTACAAAATCAACTTTCATAAAGTGGTAGCCTTTATATATACCAACAATAGTCAAGCTGAAAAAACAGTTAAGGACTCTATTCTCTTCACAGTAGTGCCAAAGAAGATGAAATATTTGGGAGTTTATCTAACAAAGGACATGAAAGATCTCTATAAAGAGAACTATGAAACTCTAAGAAAAGAAAAAGCTGAAAATGTTAACAAATGGAAAAACATACCATGCTCATGGCTGGGAAGAATCAACATTGTTAAAATGTCCATACCACCCAAAGCAATATAGAATTTTAATGCAATCCCTATTAAAGCTCCACTCTCATACTTTAAAGATCTTGAAAAATAATACTTTGTTTTATATGGAATCAGAAAAAAACCTCGAATAGCAAAGACATTATTCAGAAATAAAAACAAAGCAGGAGGAATCACGCTACCAGACTTCAGACTGTACTATAAATCGATAGTGATCAAAACAGCATGGTACTGGCACAAAAACAGAGAAGTAGATATCTGGAACAGAATAGAGAACCAAGAGATGAATCAGCTACTTACCGTTATTTGATCTTTGACAAGCCATTTAAAAACATTCAGTGGGGAAAAGATTCCCTATTTAACAAATGGTGCTGGGTGAACTGGTTGGCAACCTGCAGAAGACTGAAACTGGACCCACACCTTTCACCATTAACTAAGATAGACTCTCAATGGATTAAAGACTTAAACTTGAGACATGAAACTATAAAAATACTAGAAGAGAATGCAGGGAAAACCTTGAAGAAGTCAGTCTGGGCGAGTATTTTATGAGGAGGTCCCCCCGGGCAATTGAAGCAGCTTCAAAAATACACTACTGGGACCTGATCAAACTAAAAAGCTTCTGCACAGCCAAGAACACAGTAAGTAAAGCAAGCAGACAGCCCTCAGAATGGGAGAAGATATTTTCAGGTTATGTCTCTGCCAAAGGCTTAATAACCAGAATGCACGGAGAACTCAAACGTATACGCAAGAAAAGAACAAGTGATCCCATCTCAGGCTGTGCAAGGGACTTGAAGAGAAAGTTCTCTGAAGAAGACAGGTGCATGGCCTACAGACATGTGAAAAAATGCTCATCATCTTTAATCATCAGAGAAATGCAAATCAAAACTACTTTGAGATATCATCTAACTTCAGTAAAATTATCCTATATCACAAAATCCCAAGACCAGAGATGTTGGCGTGGATGTGGAGAAAAGGGAACACTTCTACACTGCTGGTAGGAATGCAAATTAGTGCATTCCTTTTGTAAGGATGCTTGGAGAACACTTAGAGATCTAAAAATAGATCTGCCATTCGATCCTATAATTCCTCTACTAGGTATATACCCAGAAGGCAAAAATCACATTATAACAAAGATATAAACACCAGAATGTTTATTGCAGCCCAATTCATAATTGCTAATTAATGGAAAAAGTTCAAGTGCCCATCGATCCACGAATGGATTAATAAATTGTGGTATATGTACACCGTGGAATATTATGCAGCCTTAAAGAAAGATGGAGATTTTACCTCTTTCATGTTTACATGGATGGAGCTAGAACATATTCTTCTTAGTAAAGTATCTCAAGAATGGAAGAAAAAGTATCTAATGTACTCAGCCCTACTTTGAAACTAATTTATGGCTTTCACATGAAAGCTATAACCCAGTTATCATCTAAGAATAGGAGGAAGGGGGAAAGGGAGAGGAGGAATGGGGGAGGTGGGCGGAGGGAGGGTGATTGGTGGGATTACACCTGTGGTGCATCTTACAAGGGTATATGTGAAGCTTAGTAGATGTAGAGTGTAGATGTCTTGACACAGTAACTAAGAAAATGCCAGGAAGGCTATGTTAACCAGTGTGATGAAAATGTGTCAAATGGTGTATAAAATCAGTGTATGGTGCCTCATGATTGCATTAATGTACACAGCTATGATTTAATAATTAATAAAAAAAAGAAAGAAAAAAAAAGGGCACCTAACATTTATACCCATGGGAATAAGTGTTCAGATCTCTAAATATTTGATGAATAAATGAGGAGCTGTTGATTCCTGAGGGTTTATTCCAACTTTGTGATTTGTGAAATCTTAATAAGAGGCTTATCTTTGCTGTCTTCATCATAGTAAATTTGTACTCTTCAGAAGCAAGGTTTTGTGTTGGCGGATTTAGGTGGTGGTGCACTTGTGCTTGCAGCTGGATGTGGACTAGATGGCAGTGACATTGACTCCACTGCTGTAACTGGTATTTTCCTAATAAAACCTAACTGCGAGGCACTTCTAACCACCTACAGTCTAGAGGCTCCATCTAGCCTAGCGGGAAGGGAGTTGGAGTTTTGGTTAATTTTTGGTTGTTTTGTTCATGTCCTAATTTGGCTGGACTCCACTCCCTAAACTACCCTAATTTTCAAGTATTTATTTATTGAAATGTAGTTAGAAGTATAGAAACTAAGAAAGTATTGTCATAATGCAAAATAAAAGGTTGCCCAAATATGGATTTATTTATGAAGTCTTAGTCTTTCTATGCTTAACACAACCCTTTCCCCCTCATTCATTTATTCATTTATTTCTTCCACAAATATTAATCGAGCACCTACTATGGGCCAGGAACTAAGCTCTGTGTGTGACTAACGTGGGAATATTGAAAGATTGAAACAAAAGGGACATGACTGCTGCTATTACGGAGCTTTTAGGCTAGCAAGGGAGGCAGACAGGTAAGGACTTTGTAAGGGGCAACATGCTTTGGGAACATAGGGCTAAAGCAACTCAGCTCAACATACGTAAAGCTAAACATTTCATCTACCTCCCTAATTTGCATCCTTTGATCTGTTACCATAATTTTACTTTTGGGGGGCCCCTTGATTTCTCCTTCTTTCTTATCCCGATATTTCCTCTGTCACTAGATTTATCAATTTCTAAATTGAGAATGACAATTTAGTCAACAATTATTTCAGTATCTTCTGTACATAAAATGTTCTCCATAGGAAACTTTGCTATATTCCTTCCTTTCTATTAATACTACCTAGTTTAATTGAGGGTTCCTCTGTGCCAGGCACTATTGTAAGGACTTAATCCTTACGAGGAAGTGTATTATTCAGTCCTCATGCCAACACTTTGAGATAGGTGCTATCACTATTCTTGTTTTACAGATGAAGGAATCTAAGAACAGATGGGTATTTTGGGTGTATGTATATATATATATATATATATATGTGTGTGTGTGTGTGTGTGTGTGTGTGTGTGTATTTTAATCCAAGTTCATCAACTAGTAAATGGAGGATCTGGGCTTTGAAATCAAATGGTCTGACTTTAAAATCCATGCTGTTAACTACTATTCAATACTACCTTTCCTCTGCCTTGGGTGTATTTTATTAACTTATACCAAGTTCTCTCTGCCTCTGAATTGTCCCATTTTAATTTATTCTTTTCTTCATATAAAATTAGTCTTCCTGAAACTACACTTTAAGTCCCTCTCTAGCTCTAAAATTCTCACAAGCATTTCAGTGCTTATAGAATAATATGTGTATCATTTAATGAAAAGTCAAGTTTACAGAATATTTAGTGTGTGTGCAGATAACCACCTATAGGGATCATCTCACTATTCCACACAGCAACTCTGTTGTGATAGGAGGCAGACAGGGAGATACCCCACAGGGGTCCCGTCTTCTGGGTATTTGTCCCCTTTCCTTGAGGGTGACTGACTTGCATCTAATAAAGTGGTGAGATGATGCTTTCAAAAATAGGTTGTAATAAGTTATAAGTTTTAGAGTTTTGGATAATAGGTCACATGGCAATAGATAACTAATATCTATGAAGTAGGAGTGTTGTCATCCTCATTTTACAGGTAGAAAAACAAAGTTGAGTTGAGTAATATGCTTAAGATTACTTGGTGACAGACCTTGAACTCATGATTGTCTGAGCTATGTATTCATTCCACTCCAATGTGAGATTCTGTTTGAAAGCACTTCACAGCCTTAATTCATTCAATACCTACAACAATCCTATAATATATTCTTTCTAGCTTATTGGCCAGATAAGATTTAGCCCCAATTTTCTTTTCTGGGTAAATTTCCCAAGAACAGTGTGTTCAAAAAAATAATTTCTAAAATATGTCTGTTGTGCTCCAACTACTAAGCTTTTGCTCAAACAGATTCACATCCCTTAATGCCTTCCCTGTGTCTTTCTGCCTTCTGATTTTTCAAAATCTAGCTCAATTTTCAACTTTAAGGAAAAGCCTAACCCAAATTACTTCTGAATTTCTTCAGTGGCTATTTTCTGTACACCTCATTAGCGGCAAAAACTTGCCTCATGCCAAAGTTTTGTTGATGTTTAGATATTATGTTAAGTCTTTTATTTGAATATCTCTGTTTATGGCTTGATCTCCCCAATGAGTGCTTGAGCCTTTTAAGGTTATATGTCTCTTAATTTTTTGTATGCATAATATATAGTCAATAAATATTGGTTGATTTGGTTCAATATTGTGGTGATTGGTGATTGGATACTGATTGTGGGTTCCAATTATAAGGTTCTACCTAATTACAGTGCAATTTGATTTTAATTTAAAAAGTAATTTTCTATATTTTTAGTACTAAAACATTTTATGTGATAGTAGGAAAGTGCTGTTGGTAAGGAAGTTAAGGAAATGACTTTTAGACTACTGTTTTGAGTATTTTCCCCAGTTACATATGTAGGACTTTTCACATTCTACAACTAAATATATTTTATCTTTCTATTTCTCTTTCCTAATATTAGCTTTTAAAAGTATTGTTTTGTTGTTTTCTCTGAAGCCTTTCTTCTTAACATGGTACTCTCAGACATTTATTTTAAGGGGAATTGCAAAGGATACAATTTGATAAGGGTTGATTTGTTTGGAGTCAGAAAGACAGAGTTGAAATTCTTACTTTACTGTTTGCTAGCTGTGTGGTCTGAGACAAGTTACCAATGTCTTTGTGCCTATAGTGTGCAAGAGAGAAAATAATGCCCAACTCAGAGAGCTGGTGGGTTTATTGAGTGAGATAAAATATTATATGTAATGTACTTAGTAAAGTGTCTACCCACAGAAAGCTCAATAGATGATGGCAGATACAGGTATTATCCTCTTCTGACTCTTTGAACCAAAATAGTCTAAAGGATATTAAGATCCTGGGTAAATCTGAAGACAAATTATTCTTTTTTATTTTGAACTGACAAACCACAACTATATATTTTTGTGCTGTTTTGATGTATAAAATGTGGAATGAGTCAACCTAATTAACATATCCATCACTTCACTTTGTGGTGATAAGTTTGAAATTTACTTTCTTAGCAATTTTAAAATATATAATACAGCATACGTTAACTATGGTCTCCATGTTGTACAATAGATCACTAAGACTTACTCCTCTCTAATGGAAAGTGCATACCCTTTGAGAAGCACCTCTCCATTCCCTGGCCCCCATCCCCCAGCCTCTGGTCACCACCATTCCACTCTCTATTTTTATGAGTTTGACTTTTTTAGGTTTTACATAGAAGTGAGATCATGTGGGATTTGAAGACAAATTACTCTTGAACTATCACGAAACATCTTCATTCTCCAACTTTCCTCCTGCATAAGGTTGTCCCCGTGGCGTTTGCTGAAGAATCCCTGCAGTCGGGATGAGGGAGTGAAGAATGACCCACACCCCAGCCTTGCATTCTGCTTCCTTTCTTCTTCTTCTTCTTTTTTTTAGTAAGTCATTTGTACATAGATCATAAATACATTCACCATTATGGGATTCAATGTCTTGATTATTTGTATAAATTGGAGTGCTTCCATCCTACTAATCAACATAGCCTTCCCTTATTTACTCAATTACAGCGTTAAGACGTTTGTGTTCTACACCTGATAGATCCAACTTGTAATGTGCTCCCCCTACTAACCTTTCCTCTATGAACCCAACCCTGTCCTTCCCCCTCATCCTCCCCTTCCCTCCGTCATCCTAGGCTAGAATTGTGTTTCATTTTTCATATGCAATTGTGAGTGATTATAAATTGGTTTCACAGTAGTACTGAGTACATTGATGTCTGCTTCCCTTCTTAGCGGCTGGTCTCTCCCCTCCGTGGGCTGAGGATCGGTGTTCCCTTTTCTCCAGGACAGCCAGCAGCCTGAGCTGACTCTTCTGCTTCTGCAGCAGCTGTGGGTCCTCTCCAGAATGACCTGGTGGGCAAGAGCCATCTTTGCACCATGGCATAGAGTGGAGAAGTACCAACATCTCCATTTCTGTGTCACATGGGTAGGAAGTGGCAGAATCCAGACAGGGCCAGGGGAAACTCAAGACTCTTGAATTTGAGGTATTAAAATATGCACCCGACAGTTGGCAGAGTTTTTACTCCATCTCCCTCACCTACCCTAATTGCAGGACATAAAAGCAAACAAATCCTCTGTGAGGTCAAGGATCTAGAAATCACGTGGGGGTTGGAAGATACAGCAGCCTTGAAAACAGAAATAGCTCCCAGGCATTAGCTAGCAACACTCAGTTTATGTAACAGGTGTTGTCTATTGGGCATTGTGTGAGGTTTCAGGACGCCAGATGAAAACACTATCTGCTCTCAAGGAGCTTAGAGTCTGGAGGGGAAGATAGGAATAAAGCAGGAGTTAAAATAGAAAGGCTACATCTTATGGTAGCAGTTAGGTAGGTTTTTAGCTGATGACAATATCCGAGTCAGGGGACAGTACAGGCTAAGAGCTAACGGTGAAAGAGAACTGCTGCGGGAGAAAGGGACACGGAGGGGGTGTACCAGGCAGGCAAGGCTCCTGGAGGGCCTGGAGAGTAGACGCAGCTTAGGTGAACGAGGCAGAGACCATCTCCCTGCCCACGGCTGGTCCCTTCAGCCTGAGACGTGTGAGACAGCACAGGCCTCAGCAGAAAGAGGTAAGATGGTTTTCAGAGTAAGCCTGGTAAACCCAGTAGAGCCCTGCGTGTGTCAATAGACCTGGTTCCAGTCTCAGGCCTGATGTTAACTCCTCTGCTGGGTGTGCCAAGTCTCCTGGCTTCTCTGGCCTCTCCTCCTCATGTCTGAAACGAGCATGTTGGGTGATCGCACATCCTCTCGTCTACGATTGTCTAACTTCCTCACTTGGAACATACGCATCGTTTGAACGATGAGGTTGAATGAGGCTTGTCAAAATTTAGAAAATACTATTGCTTTTCATTTCAGAGCAAGCAATATGGGGAAATACGCAATGTCCTCTTCATGTCATTGTATTAGGTATTTCTCTGCACGAGGAAATTTGTGTTTAATGTCTTGCAAATATTTCACTGGCATTTCCTCCTATTCATGACGTATTTTGAAAGGGACATTTCTCCCAGACTTACCGCTTCTTATTTTGTGTTGTTTTTGTGGCCTGGAGAGCTCCTCATCAATTATGCCTCCCCCCATGTGCAGAAACACTTCTGACTTGTGGCCCTGTGAATCTGTTCCTTGGGTGGAACGTTCCCAGTCTAGTCTACTCTGTGACAGGAATGCTGGTTTGTAGGCTTCTGGGCCCAGAGACTTTGCTTCAGTTTTGAAAAGGTAGTATGTCCTATATCACAAACTGCTAGGGGCTGGAGATTGGCTTGGCTACTTGTACAAAAATATACTATTCTCTCAGTGGTGGAACTGAAATTATCGTTTTTGTGAAAGAATGAATGCAGGAAGAGTTCTGTTATTTTATCAGAGCACTTATCTTCAGTAGCATGAAATGCTGTGTCTACACAGAATCAAGTAAAGTGCAGACCTGTCCATTATACAGCTAACTATTCTAATCTTTGTAGGTAACCAGAATTCTGGAGGCCAACAAGTTGAAAATCTCTCTTGTAATCTTATAAACTGGCATCCAGATCAGTTGCTTGCATTAAGTTCAATGGATAATCAGTAAAACTCTACTTCTTGATTATAAGGTAGTTATAAAGTGAGTCACATGACTTTTTTTCCTGGAGTTCAGATAGAAGTGGGAGAAGTTTTCATTTAGGTAGTAGTGAAAAGATTATTTTTAGTTCACTTTTTTTTTTTTTTTTTTTTTTTGACTTTCTCTCCTGCAATTCTGTAGATTCGAGAATGGTGGCGCTGTCACCCCTTTCTTGTCTCAAAATGCCCGCGCTCAGGGCTCCGATCTCCCTAGAGTATTAATAACATTTGCAGCAAGGTAAAGGAAGAAGAATGTGGCACCGTGACTTAGGACACAAGCCGGTGGCTTCTAAAGGTCAGGGAAGAACCAGCCACTGTCTTCCCAGCTCGTGTGTGGGCGTCCCACAAGATTCCCAGGTGCTGCTGGGCCTTTGTCACTTTTACAGATATTAGTCTCAGCTGAGGAGGCACACGCTGATTGCAACAGATTGATCTGAGTGGGCAACCTGGGGCTCATCTAATTCATTTCAGAAAGCTCTCCAGCCTTCCAGAAAGCACAAACCGGGTCGGGGAAAGCACACGCGACCTGCTGAAGAAAAGCACAAAGAGAGTGGCGCTCTGCGAGTGGAGGCGTGGAGGGGCGCCTGTGTCCCCGAAGCTTCCGAGTACAAGGCTTAGGGGGTTCCCGGGCGTGCTGTGGACGCTGGCAAAAGACAGGGGCTGGGCACTTGTGCCTCGGGTGGCCCCAAGCAGAGGAAAGGATCACCATTTCTCCCTGTTCAGGGCTTGCCATTGCCTTGCGTCATCGGGCTCTCTTTCCCCTCCCTTCTGGGGCGGGAGGGAGAGGAGATTCCTCCCTGCCTGGGGTGCCCAGAGCTGTCACGTTTGCTGCAGTTCCCAGAAATCTGGCCATGGGCAGAGCAGATGGCGGGCAGCAGCCTGCCCCGCAGCCCTCCTCTATTCACACCGCGTTTCCCAGCGATCCGTGGAGGGTCCCCGCCGGCGCAGGGGGGCAGACAGCCCTGGCCAGCTTCTCCTTCCCGCTGGCTCCACTGCCAGATGCCGTCTCTGTCTGTGTCTGTATCTGAACTGGGGCGGCCAGTGCCCTTCCAGGGCTGAAATCATCACCATCATCACGATAATAATAACAAATTCTGACAGCTTGGAAGGCAGACCCTCCTGCTAGTTTTAAATCACAGGCGCAGTTCTCTGCTTAGCTCTATGGAGCCATAAAAAGGAAAAACACACCCAGGCGGGGGGAGGCGCCGGTGGCTGGTGCGCGTGGGCGGCGCGTCTGGGGAGGGTTTCCAGGGAACCCTGGCAGCGCGGCTCTGTTCGTGAAGGATTTCCCCTGCGCTGCGCCGAGGCAGGAGAACAGATGGGTTTCTCGGTTTTGCTGCAGAAGGGAAATACCTTTTGTCTTCGCCAATGCCCTTCACTGCGGGCAGGGCCTTGCAGGCGCCCTCCTGCTCCCGGACGCCGCCTTTGTCATCAGGCGTCAGATTATTTTTTTTCCTGTAAGAATAGAAATAGCCTTTTGCACAATATTCTGCGTCTGAAAGCTGTCAGCCGCGGAGAGTGCCATATCCTTGTTTAGAGGCGCGGCTTCTGGAATGCTGAGCAAAAAGCCAAAGACATTTCATTTTTCAGATCGTCAGAAATGTGCACAGTCTTATGCGCACGCCTCTCCCTCCCCCAGGTTGCTGGCCCCTTTCCATCTTCAGGCTGGTCCTCTATGCGGAGACCACAGACTCCAGGGCGCAGCATTATGGTTTGCAGAGGTCTTCCTCGTTAGAACCGGGCTCTGAGCACTCAGGGTGGAGGTTAAGGGAAACGTGGCCTTCTCTGAAATTTCACAAAGTAGCTTGCCCCTTGCCTTGCAATTTTATTATGATTTGTTTGTAAACATGTACACATTTGGTAACAAAGAGGAAATAAAAGAACAACCAGAATTCTCCATGGAATTCTCATTACCACTTGGTGAGGGGGGTATTATTAATTCCACACTTTTAGGGAGGAAGGATCTGAGACTCAGAAAAGCTAAAAAGATCTTCTGAAAAGGCCCAACCAAAGAGCAGTGGTAGAGTCTCCCTTGGGGGGTGCAGGCCTGTTTCGCCCACGGTGTGACCGTCTTGGGTTGGCGGGGCCCTGCTTCTGCCTGCGCCTGGCTGGGCATGGCGGGGTGTGTGTGTGTGTGTGTGTGTGTGTGTGTGTGTGTGTGTGTGTTTCCAGTGCTGATCCTCTGAGGAGACTCTACGGAGGAATTCAGGTTGAATCTGGTTATTTTTTAGTGCAGAATTTAGGCTTATAAGTGTGTTACATACACACGAATTTTGTAACTGCTGTCTTTTTTTTGTGAGTTAATCCTTTTATACCTATCAGCTTTTCATTTCTTTTTTCTTCTCTCTCTCTACCTCTTGCCCCTTCTCTTTTTGTCCTTTTGTGAGAGTAGGGCACTATTCACAATCCACCAATAAAAACCGGCAAATGACCTACTTTTGTTATTTCTGAGATAGATGTTTTGTAGACTCCCGTCACAAAATGCTAGCATGGGCCAGGCCCGGTGGCTCATGGCTGTAATCCTAGCACTCTGGGAGGCGGAGATGCGTGCATTGCCTGAGCTCATGGGTTTGAGACCAGCCTGAGCAAGAGTGAGACCCATCCCTGAAGAAAATAGCCGAGCATTGTGGCAGGTGTCTGTGGTCCCAGCTACTTGGGAGGCTGAGGCAAGAAAATCATTTGTGCCCTAGCGTTTGAAGTTCCTGTGAGCTATGATGCCAGGGCACTCTACCCAGGAGGACAGAATGAAACTGTCTGAAAAAAAAAAAAAAGGCTGGATTCTCAAACTAACTAATCAGAAGAGTGTAGTAACTTTTGTGGGAAACAGTTTTCCAGTGAAAGTATTTGTTAAGGATTATTTTATGTGACTGTGCTTTTGTTAACATGGAGTAAACTGATAGCCATTTGTGCTCCTTCATCCTGAATATTTCTAGGTGGCAAGGGTGGTCTTGCTTATGTTTGTATCTTCTGTGGTATCTGGTGGACCTATTGGTATTTCAGCTAATTTACTTCTTACAAAAAGTGCAGATGTCTCAGAGAGCTGAGACAGTCTCAGAGGGAAATGACTCCTGTACAATGGAAAAGGGAAAACCTTTCCATTTGTGGGTTTCTAAACTGTTGATTTGCTATATTTCTCTTTCTAACTGCTTCTAAATTAGATGTAAATTTAAGTGCAGGGCATAATTCCAAGATTCTGTTATTTTCACAGTGCTGCCAGGAATATTTGGAGAGAACTTTTGAAAACTTTTGGAAACCTATCACCTTATCAAAGAAAATGTCCAGAAGAAATGTTTTAACCATTTTTTTTTTGTTTAAATTTTCTTATTCTTATAAAGCCTAAATAGAAAAAAAAAAAAAACAAAACTGTTTGCCATGCAGATATTTACTAGGGACTGTGATAACAAAAAAAATAAGGGCAGTTTTTTGAGAGAAACAAAAATAATTTTTTTTTGTGTGTGAACTTTTGGCATTCAGCAGAGCTTTTGAGACAGTGGGGAGTTCTTTTTTTTTCTCAGCTTCTCCAGGAGCCAAGATGTTGAGGACGATGGAGAGAGGGACAAATGAGGGGTCATTAGCTGTCCTGATTTTATCATTAACGTTTTCATTTTACTCAGCTGTGGTTTCCTTGCCTTGGAGAGCTGTGCGGGTGGAGTGACCATGCTGATAGACTCCTGGCTGAGTTTAAGGTGTTAGTTTAAGGACTAGAAGGAGCTCTTTGCTAAATTAATCATTGAGGTGATGGCAGGTTTAGGCAACCGCAGGGATTTGGTTTTGCTGGTTGGAATTTCCAAACTTGGTTTCAGAATTCAGTTGCTTATGACAATAGGGAGGGTTCCAGAATAAAGGAGTGAGGGGTGATGAAGCATTTGGTGACTAGAGCAGAAGTGAATCAGGAGGAGAACAGCTTTGTCTCAGGAGAAATTTTTTAAAGTGAAATTTTGTTGCATATTATAAATTCCACATCTCCTCCTCCCTCATGCCCCTGAGTCTTTGCAGCCATTCTCAAAGCTGTCTCCCTCCGACCCACAGGAACTGTATTAAAGGGCCGCGACATTAGAAAGGTTGAGAACCACTGCTTCAGAGTAAAGTTTGTATTAAACTCCTCCTGAAGGAGCACAGATCGGCTGGTGCTATAATTTCTTACAGCAATGAATCAGGCAATATTTTTTTCAGGTAATAAGATTGATTCTGCTTGGCTGGGGATGTGGCATGTACCTCAGGGTAGCCTCCTGGTGGGCACATGACTGCTCATGGAAGGTGAGATTTATCTGTATATTCAAGGGAACAAATCTCTTCCATCTCCTGGCAGGAGATGGAGGCGGTAGAAAAAAAACAAACAAAAAAACAACTTTGGCCCATTTGACATATCACTGGCTAGTATTGAGTCCCAGCAAAGGCTCATTACTTGAACCTCTAGGATATTCTTAAATTTCTCAGCTTTTGCAGAGAAGGTATGATAGGCTGAATAATGTTCCCCAGAGATACCAGGTCCTAACCCCTGAAACCTACAAATGTCTTGGCAGAGATGTGATGAAGGATCTTGAAGTGGAGTGATTTTCCAGGTGGGTTGTAAATTCCATCACATGTGTCCTTAGAAGCAGGAGTCAGAGTGAGATTACACAGACTCAGGGGAAGTGACATGAGGACCAGGGAGAGAGAGAGAGAACGAGCTGTGAAGATGCTGCCCTGGGAGATTGCAGGGATGCAGCCACACACCAAGCTATGGCATGAGCCACTATGAGCTAGAAGGGGAAAGGGATGAGTCCTCCCCTACAACCTCCTGAAGGAGCACAGCTCGGCTGGTGCTTTAATTTTGGTCCACTGGTACTGATTTGGGACTTAGAGCCTCCAGAACTGTGAGAAAATAAATAGCTGTTATTGTAAGCCACTGGATTTGTGGTGTTTGTTCCAGTAGCCAGATCTTGGTATTTTGATGGTTGGCCCGAGTTTAGTAATTTTTAATGATTTCCTTTTTTACACACAGAATGGTGTCAATAATATTAATTACAAAGCTTTAAACATCTCACGAATTTGGGATCCAAACTGATTACACATGGCTCTGACAGTTCAAATATTTAAAGAATAGACGTTAGTTGGAAGTGGGGAAATGAAAATGTAGGAAGGAAGTGGCAAGAGAAGAATAAAGACTAATCGAAGAACTTGAACTATACTTTCCAGCTGTCTGATACCAAAAAAGGCTAGTAGCAGCTTATTAACATTAATGAAAATTAATCCATACACATCTCATTTTTGTCAAAGGTTTCTCAGAATTCTTGGTGGGAAGAGGCATAATTACCAACCACAACCTGCACCAGAGCGAGTGCTTAGGTGGCACTTAGGTTCAGCTCAGCTCAGCGTCACACTCACTCATTGAACACCTGTAGGCTTCCGGTTATTCTACCAGGCTTGGAGGATAAAAGGTAGATAACACATGGTCCCATAGTCCAGAAAATTCAGTCTCACGTTATGTCAATGTTAAGTTCAAAGGCCAGTGATTAAGGTGAAATAACACATGAGGTCAAAATTATCCCTCGGCATTTCTCAGGGAGGCCCCATGTTTGAACTGAATACATCTCAGTCTGGTACCATATGTTTTTCTTACAGTATTGAATCAGGCAATATTTTTTCAGGTAAGTACCTAAAGAAATACTTGGTTTAAATTTAGGGAGCATGCCATAAAATGGTACTTTTTAACCGTAAGGTCCTACCTAGTGAGATTTGTAAGGATACAGATACTTTGTGGACTGAAAACACAGCACAGCCATGCATCTCATGTTTTATTCACTTCTAGGAATATGCTCTTTGCATGAAAGATGGATGGGATCTCCCTGCCATATGTCAAGTGTGTTTAGTGAATTTGAGTTAAGTGCTCTGTGAAGAGATTTTTTTTTTTTTTGCCATTTTATTTGTTCATCCTGCAACATTTATTAATGGCTAGTGAGGTCAAGCAGAAGGTGTCACTGAGGAAGAGAAAAGTGGATAGGGTATGAGTTCTACTTTTAAGGAGACTAATGTCTAGTGGGGAGGGAAAACATGTATGTACTTTAGGATAAGATGCAGTGGAAGGTAGACACTGTCAACAGAATTCAGAACAGTGAAATTATTTCTGGTGGGGAATGCAGGGAAGACTTCATAGGAGACGTATTTTAGCTAGATCTTATAAGAAGGGTAGAAGTTAAGATGTAAGTGGTGGTAGGAAATAACTTTCTAGACAGAGGTGAAGAGTGAATAAGGCACAGAACACAGGTAACCTTCAGGCTTATTAGTAATTTAATAGTAATTTAAAAAGAGAATGAGTAATGTCCATTTCCAGTCAAAGTAGATACCTTAGTTTGTTTGGGCTGCTGTAACAAAATACCATAGGCATGTGGCTTATGAATAATAGGAATTTATTTTTCACAGTTCTGGGGGCTGGGAAGTCCAAAATTGGAATGCCAACAGATCATGGTGCTGGCATATTCAGTGTTGGTGAGGGCCCACTTCTTGGCTCATAGATGATGCCTTATCTCTGTGTCCTCATGTGGTAGAAGGGATGAGAGATCTCTCTGGGGTCTCTTTTATAGGAGCTGGAATACCATTTATGAGGGGTCTGTCCTCATGACCTAATCACTTCCAAAAGACCCCACTTTCTAATACCAAAACTTTGGGGATTAAGATTTCAACATGAGAATTTGGTGGTGAGGGGGAGAGACAGAAATCTTCAGTCTGTATCAGTAAAGGACAAGGTTTACATTTCTATAGGAAACAACCAATAAAATATATATAAAATAGTGGTTTACTAGACATTGAACCCAAGGCACTGAAGGAGAGTGATCCTTGAAAGATGGGAAACCAGTGAGGTGATTTGTACAATTGTCTTAGCTTATTGCCTGGAGAGAGTTTCCTGACTGTGGTACAGAGAGAGGTGCCCACCCTGAGCCTCACTGTCTCTGTAAGTCTAGGAGATGAAGTTCAGAAAGGTCAAGAGAGGCAGAACTCCCAGGGGAGAGTGCTGGGAAGGAGACAGCTGCACAAAGAAGGGGCTCTGTAGAAATCACCTCTGAGTGTGCAGCAGAGTGCTGAGCTGCACATGGGTGTGAGGGAACTACTGTGGTTGGGGAAAGAACCACCCTAAAGGATCAGAGAGAACAATAGTAAGAGCTCACACTGGGCAGGGAATAGTACCTGTTTCCAGCAGCCATCCTGGACAACCTCCTAAGTCCTGGGGCTTTGGGTCAAATATCCAAAAGGCTCTTGCCTCTGCATTAAGGCAGGATTAACTTTACACCACTCTTTGCTCTGGTCTTGGCACACCAAGCTTAAATATAAGATTCCAAAAGGGTCAAAATGCTGCCAAGAAACTTAACTGCAACCCAGCATAAAACTCAAGTGTACTGGTAGAAATACCAAAGCATTCAGCACTCAACAAGGTCAAGTAGCCTTCCTGTCCTATGCTACCAGCTGTGTCTCCTCCTTTCCTCCTCCAGGTTGAAGGGATATAGGCACCTGCCCCAAGGAAGCCCCTGAAGGATGGAAATGGCTTAATTTTAGAAATGGTGGCACAGACAAGTTCACATTTCCTGTTTAATAAAATGAACTAACATTCTCTTCATTTTCTCTTGGTGGCTGCTGCCCTGCAGAATTTTATAAGGGCTTAGCTCACGGAGGTGGTATATTCTGATAATATCCAGAAAAGGAACGTTTAATTTAGTAATTTATTGGTGTTGGGGATAGAAGATGCTGGTATAGTGTTCTCATTTCCTTTTATTATTCCAATTTTGCAAGTATGCAGACCATCTGTCTTCACAAGAAAAACTTAATGTAGAAGGCTGAACAATTATAAAGTAATGAAGATCTTGTAAAACAGCTATCAGTAAAACACAGGAGAGGCAGCGCTTGTAAAGCTGGAATGAATATGAATCAGCAGAGCCTGCGGATGTGTGCTCTTCAATCCCAAGAATGCTACTTAGCTAATTTACAGATTTCTTGGCAATGTATTTCAAAAATATTATGGAAGAGAGAGCAGTTTGAGATATTTCAAAGTACCATGGTTCTTAGCAGGTAGGCTTGAGGAAATCCAACTCTATTGATTGTGAAGATGCTGAGATAAAAAGAGGGAAGGGAGTACAGAACAGTGGTTAGAATACAGATAGCAGGTGAATCCAAGCCAGTTTGAGTCCTCAGACTGTCATGCATTAGCTGTGTGATCTAGGCCAATTCATTTAATCTTGCTGGGCCTCAGTTTCCTCATCTGTAAAATGGAGACAATAATACCTACCTCAGAATATTGCGAAGATTCGATGAGATACTACAAATTAAAGCATTTGGCCTGAGCCCTTTAATATTACCTAAGAAGCATTACTAAGGGAGAAATTATACAAAACCATGCCAATCAATATTTTTGAATGGAATTACAATAATAAAAGATAAAGGGCTTCATAGTGTCTAGTGTAATTTTGCTGAATATTGCACAATTCACATTTTCTTGGAATCTGGCTCTGTTCCATGTACATTCTAAACAAACCAGAAGAAATAAGGGTCCTGGAAAATCTTTTCTTAACTCTCTGTTGTTTTGCTTTAAAATTTACATCTTACAATACATGCTGTGGTTGAGTAGAGCAGGGTAATCGCCCATGCTGGTGGCTGGAGGCCCCAGGACCTCTCAGATGCTTCTTAGGGCCTGTTATTTAAGAGGTACATGGTCAGGGGAGTGGCTCATCATGGGTGCTAGACTGATTTTACAGCAGTGATTCTAACCCAGATTAAAACTATGAGAAAGTGATGACAGGAGCTTTCGACTGACTGAACAAACCTGGACTAGGCCCTACAAAGACCGAGAACCTATGTTTAGATCAGAGATAAATGAAGAAAACAGACAGGCCAGGGTCTGGACATAGGGAATGGCAGACAGAACATCAACTTTCAATGTCATGTGGTGTCAAAACAGAAGCGGCTGGTTTGGTTGGACCTCAGTATGAGTTTGAAAGCTGGTGTATTGAATCCAACTTACAGTATTACTGATGCTTATTCAGAATCTAGTAAACCATGGCTTGGTTTTCAGGAGGACCCAATTAGAACTCAAAAATGAAACGCAGATGATATTTTCTCACATTTTAGTGCAAGAGATGTAAGATAATGGCTGGCTTCTATAACAGGAAATAGATGACACCCCAACACCTGGGGAGTCATTTGATAGTAAAGTAAGAGAACCTGGGGACCATACCACAGGGAGTGTTGCTGGGGGCTGGGGAGCCTTCTTCAGCTCTGTTTTCTATTATTGAATGAGAGGAAGACAGGACTCTTCATTAAGTAATTAGGATGCTGTCTCAGCTTGTGCTTCCTGTCCTGAAATCAAATTGACAAAATGGAAACTTTATTACAGTATTTTCTTTGACTCATCTAACAGACTCACGGATCATGTTGTAATGGAAACTCATGGTAATAATAACTTGTTCTCTTTTTCTTTGCATTTTCTCCTTTTTCATATTTTCAGTATTATAAGGCAACGGAATTTATTAATTTTGTAAAAATGATACAGACTTCAAATAAGTTCAAGAAATAAAGAAAAGGAAAAGAAATGGAGTCACCCAAAGGCCATTCAGGTATAAGTAATGCTCCTGGCTGGGTGCAGTGGCTCAACAATTTGGGAGGCAGAAGTAGGAGGGTAACTTGAGTCCTAGAATTCAAGATGAGATTGGAAAACAGTGATACCCTGTTTCTTAAAAAAAAAAAAAAAGTTATCTGGGAGTGATAGTGCACTCCTGTGGTCCCAGCTATTTGGGAGGCTGAGGTGAGCAGGCCGCTGGAGCCCAGGGGTTGAAGGCTACAGTGAACTACGATGATGCTAGAGCTGCTTTAACTCTCTCTTTCATACAGAGAGTGCCAAAAAATGCATATGGATTTTAAGAAAGGAAAAATTTGTATTAAAATTGCAATAATATAGCCGATAACAAAAGATGAATACAAGTCAAATTGAGTTCCTCTCGTAATTGTAGAAGGCAAACATGATTTGAGTATTATAAGTTTAATGCAGATTTTTCCTTTCTTAAAACGTGTATACATTTTTTGTCAGTCTAGATACATTCAGACAGGATAGGTAGAAGTAATTTGAAAAAGTGAGAGTATAGGATACCTGCTAGTTTAAATAAAATAACTCAAGTAAAGCTGTCCTTGATTTTTATAAAAGAGACACTAAAATTAAAGTAATTACTGAAATCCAATAAATACATATTTTTTAACGTAAGACATTTTCTTTCCTAAGAGATCTCCCTGTAGTTAAGAAAAATGACTTGGGGAAATTAAAATGTGAATGTACTGGTGTGTGCCAATGTGCATGTGTATGCCAGTGTGCAGGTGCAGGTGTGTGCCGGTGTGCACATGTGTGGCACTGTGCATGTGCATGTGTGTGCCAGTGTGTATATGTGTCAGTGTGCATGTGCAGGTGTGTGCCCATGTACACGTGTGTGTCAGTGTGCAGGTATATATCCATGTGCATGTGCGTGTCAGTGTGCATGTGTGCCTGTGTGCATGTGTGTGCCAGTGTCACATGTGTCCCCATGTGCATATGTGTATTGGTGTGCATGCACATGTGTGGGCCATATGTGTGCCAGTGTGCATGTGTGTGCTGGTGTGTACATGCATGTGTGTGCCAATGTGCATGTATGCATGTAGGTGTGTGTTTAGCAGGGTTTGTTTATTAAAATCTCTAAATTCTTACATAAATTGAGAATGTTAGTCTTGCAAGCTAGTCTTGAGTCAAACTTTCTTTTCCTTGGAAATCAGTAGACATTACTGCAAATTTATTCCTTATTATTGCTTTGGAGAAATCTAGGAATAATCTGATTTTCTCCACTTTATGTAACTTGCTTTATTGGTGTAAATCCCTACATGACTTTTTAATATACTCTATACTGTAACTGCATTAATATGTTTCAATTTAGCATTCAGCCATTTTCCTACCATGTGTTATAGCCTTTTTAGTTGAAGATCAAATCTTTCTTGATTTCAGGAAATATAGTAACATATATTTCATATATCAGTATTGACCTTGATAGGGGGTCTTTGCCATATTTCAGGAGTTTCTTTTTACTCCTATGTGACTTGGAATTTTTTTTTGTAATGACTATTGGATTTTACAATTTTTTAAATGTGATGATGTCGTATATTAATAGATTTCCTAAAGGAGAGCAATCTTTGCATTTCGCTAATTAAATAATTCTGGATGATGGTGTATTATTATTTCCATATACTTCCAAATGTAATTTGTTAATGTTTTATTTTAAATTTCATATGCATGTTCATGAATTGAATTTGCATATGTTAACATTGGTATTATGGTAATAATTTTATAAATAATTGTCCTTTTTTGCTGTGGTATGAAACCATGATATTAAAAGTTTAACTATTATAGGAATGGTCTGTTTTTTAAAAAGTTTTATTTTAGCTTGCCTATAAAGCCCACATATAAAAATTCCTGAGAGAGGTGCCTTTTTGAAAGGATAGATTTGAAAAATCCCTTTTTCAGTACATTCTATGCTTACTTGTTCCTTCAGATTTTTTATCCTTTTGGGGGCCAATTTTGGCAAGTTCTATTTTGCTGGAAAGTCATCCATTTCCTCCAGCTTTTCAAAACTGTTTATATAAAATTGCAGGTGATATTCTCTTGTATGTCTTTTGATCTCTTCTGTCCTTTATATCATTTTTCTTATACCTGATATCATTAATTTTTCTCCTTTTCATTAATTAGGACTCCAGTGGTTGATGTATTTCATTTTCCTTTTTTTAGAAACAACTTTCGTTTTATTCCTTTCTTTAAATTTTAAATACTACAAAGCTTTTTGTTACCTTTTGGTTATCATTTCATTGCTTATATTTTCTCTGTTATACAATTTAGTGTTTTGTTTTGTTTTTTAGAGACAGAGTCTCACTTTATCACCTTCGGTAGAGAGCTGTGACATCACAGCTCATAGCAACCTCCAACTGCTGGGCTTAGGAGATTCTCTTGCCTCAGCCTCCTGAGTAGCTAGGTACAATTTAGTTTTTAACTTAATTTCTCCCTATTTACTTTCCTTTTGCTTATTTTGTTATTCCAATGGCAATTTATTATTTGAGTATTTAAATTACATCTTTTCTTCCTTTTATTTAAAAAAATTCTATTCTAGTCTCTGTCTTCAGTAATGAGTACAAGTTATGCTTGGGTTGGATATGGTTCTTTGTAATAGTTTTGCTTTTATCTTTCATTTTATTTCGGATTCTGCAAACTTGATTTTTATCTACTCATAACTTATTTCTTCTTTGAACAACTGAATCTCTTTTATGAGATTTTTAAAAAGAATTAGTTAGCTCTCTGCACTGTTGAGGCTATCCATGACTATTCTGCTGAACTACTCTAAGAGTTTCTTTTTGGAAATTTAAAAACAATAATTCCTCTCCTTCCCAAGCTTCACCTGTGGAGGTACCCTTGGGGGCTATGTGACATTGTAGGCAGCAGAAGTGGCCTGGCAGCAGAGTTCCTCCACCTCTGACTTTCCATGGTGTCAGAATAGTCTCTGCAGGATCGTTCCTGATTTTTCCTTGGTGTTGGTCAAGTACTTAGAGCTCAGCAATTGGTCACACCATCAGTACATCAGTGGCAGAGCATTTGGGGGCTGTACACTTACTTGTGGAGGAATCTGTACCCTGCTCCAGCCACAGGTCACAGTACACTGCCTGGTCTTACTCCAGATGGCATGGGGTTTTGCTGGTGGACCTTAGTGGGTCTGTGTTCTTCCTTATGAACTTCCAGAGAGCAGCAGAAAAAGCAGTTGAAAGGGCTTTCACTGCTGCCTTTCCATTCTAGGGGAAGAGCTGAAGAGCAAGGTGGCCGTGGGAAAAAGGGGAAAGAAGCTTGAAAAATTTACCAACCAGTCCATCAGTCCTTGAATGGCTGGGAAATCTGGATTACCTTTAGAGTAGAGAAGAGAGACCATTTGCACTGGAAGAAAATGACTTATTGGGATTGATTTTGTTATTCTTTGAAGTCCCAGAAAGCTATTACCCAATTTATATTTTGCCAGTTAAAAGACTTCTCTGTATGATCAAGGTTCTGTTGACTCATCTCTGGCACCTATCTGGCTCATTGCTTCTGTTAGTGGAGATTTAGTGGGTGACTTGTGTGATCTGTTTCAACATTAATAACCAGAAGTCCCTATTTGTTTCAAACAAGTTGAATTCTTCAACTGAACGATTCTTCAATTTCAGGCAAAGTGAACACACAGCTGAACCCTGAGACCAGTAGGGGAGGCATGTGCTATTGTCACTCAGCTCCAAATCCTCTCGTCCATACTCTGCTTCCTAATGTGGGGCTGGGATTTGGCAACACATGTCTCTTTTGCCTGCCGGTTTTCTTTTAGGTCAGCAGGTAGGAGGTGATAGAGAGAAGAGAGAAGACAGGAGGAGAGCGGAGGGGCCTGCTGTCCAGTGTGCTTCCCGTTCCTGCCAGAACCGTCCTATTGCTGTGAGGTCCCTCATCCCCGCAGCACACTAGGCCCATTCATTTCAGGTCACCAGCTTTTATTTTCATAATCCCAGAACCAGCCTCCTTGGATCCCCTTGGATGTGATAGCATCAGCCAGGCAACACTCAAAGTCTGAATTCTAAGAGATAAAGTTGGTATTTTGCATACACAAATGTATTTTTAAAGTAGAGTTGGTATTTTACATACACATACATATTTTTGAAGTAAAGTTTATCTTAAGTAGGAAGTGAGTAGAGAACTCTAAAATAGAATTAAATTGGTAAATATTAAGAGGGGGAAAAGAGGTGTGGGATTCTGATGGGAAAATTCCTGTCTTGGGATTCTCCAAACACAAATAACGAAAGCTTCTTAAGGTGTTTGTTTGCTGGTAGCTGTTAACAACTGTATTGTTAGGTTTCTTGGCTGATGTTTGATTTTACTATGAAAAAAAACACAATGTTACTGCTGGAGGTGAGTGCATCACACAGAGTGAGAGGAAGAGAAGGATCTTCTAGATTGAGAAGCAAAATCCTCATACAACTAAAAGTGTAAACAAAATCAGGCCAGCTCCTGTGTGGAAAACACTCTAAGGTCCTAGATGGAAGATTGCAAACCCTTTCCAGGAAGCATCTGGGTACCCAGGCTTGCCATTTGGTGATTTAGAAGTGGCCTTCCTGGAGTACGCAACCATGATGTCAGGGACAGCATGGGGGGTCGGGGGGGGGGGCGGCACTTAAGCTTTGTGTGCTGGGGAGTTTGACATTATTATTGTTATTTCTAAAAGACATAATTTAAGCACTGTTCTTTACAAGTCAATTCTTTTTTAACGTTTCAATATGTGTGACTCCTACAATTCTACAAAGCTGGAATTTTCCTGGCTTTTTCCCATAATAAGTGGAATGTGTACAGCTGTAATCATAAAGAAATTTCAAAATGTAATTCGGAATATGGATGGCAAATTAAGTGAATGTAACCGAAGAGACGTGTGATCTGTTTCAGAATTAATAACCAAAAGTCCGTATTTGTTTTAATCATGCTGAATTCTTCAACTGAATAGCCTTGAGTAGCTACTTGAGGCAAAGCTGCAGGCAAAGTGACCAACCAACAAAAAGAATCCCCCCCAAATTTTAGGAAGTCAATGAAAAAGTCACTAAACAGCTAGATAATATAAGAAATAATATAATAGAACTTAAAGAAATGAAAGAGTCACTTAGGGAATTTTAAAGCAGAAAGCTTCAACAACAGACTAAAAGAAATGAAAGAGTCACTTAGGGAATTTTAAAGCACAGCAGAAAGCTTCAACAACAGACTAAAGCAAGGAGAACAAAGAATCTCAGAGCTTGAAGACAAGGCTTTTGAGCTAACCTAGTCATTCAGAGAGGCAGAAAAGAATAAAAAGACCGACAATTGCTTAAAGAGATACGGGACTATGTGAAGCAAAACTAACATACCAACTAGAATTGCCCCTGAGGAGAAAGAAGAAAGAGCAGAAAGCATGGAACCTAGTTAAGGGAATTATCGAAGAAAACTTCCCTAGTATCACCAGAGATTCAGACATCTAGATACAAGATGGTCATTGAACACCAAGAAGATTCATAACAAATAGGATGTTATACATCAATTAGCACAATAGAGACCTACCTGTGCAAAATCACCCAAAAAGCTACCGACATTGGTCACAGGAGAAATTAATAGCCAGAATCAGGGACCTAAGAAGTTATTAAAAGCCCTCTCTAGTATGTTTTCTAAAATCAGTGAATGGAAACATGGTTAACAGAAAAACGACTCCTTTCATAAACTCAAACCTAAATGCTGCATCATGAAATAGCCACAGCTTTGTCCTAGTGCTGCAACAACTGCTGGGGTCACAATCCCAGTATCTACACCATGATTGTAAATGTCAGGCTCCCCATGAGATAATCTCCATACTTTAAAAAGCAAGTAGTTTCTAATACATCTTTACACACCAATATCTATCTCAGTGTCTGCTGGGGAATGGGTAGGAAACCCAATTTGTAATAGCAGGGTTAGGCTCTCAAGAATAGGAGTCTTTTCCTACCTGTTCTGTCATCAATGGGATGTTATTCCACAAGATCCACACCATGATCCCAAATGCTAGGTCTTCACAGTTCTAAAAGCAGCTCCTGTACAAATGGAGAACTATTGGACACAGACATAACCAGACTCATGACATAGTTCCCTTTAATGACAGTACCTAAGAGGCGTCCTCAAAGGCCTCAAAGACAAGATTCTCTTTGGGAGGCAAATGGGCATTCAGGCTCAGCTGATGTGAGTAGGCTTCCATTGCCTTTGTACATCTGAATACTTGAAATATCCAACAGATGCAAAGCAGCTGGGGGCAGCTGGGGGCAGCTGGGGGCAGCTGGTGCTTACCCTCCAGCATGTGGTTCCTCTTGGCCTTGCTCTGATTCTGTGGAAAGGAGCATACAGCTTGCCCACTGGCTTCTCAGGGGTTTCCTTTCTCATTTTTCCCAGGGGATCACAATACTCCTGGAAATTCAACACGAGTCAAAAGCCTTCCTTAAAAACCTATTCTACATTTTTTTTTTTTTTTTTTTTTTACACCAAGACCCAAACAACCTCAAGTTGTCAGACTGGCCAATGTGTTGTCATCCTCCCTTCCTGACGCCTGCTTGCTTTCCTGTTTCTTCTCTTATTTTCATCTCTTGTCAAAACTCAGGTCTGCCAATCAATTCCTCTTTAACTTGCTCTGTCAGTCAGCTTTCCTTTTCTTTAGTCTGGATGAAATCTAATTTTTTCTGCATGCAGATCTTGTAGAAACACGTGTTTTCAGACCTTGAGTGCCCTTTTATAAATACCAGATCTCAGAAAAGTCAATTATCTATACATGCTCAGTGTTCTATTTACAGCCTGAGCCAATATGAACCAATATGCTATATCATAATTGTTTTTAAGAAAATCATATATCAGTAGCTTGCTGGAACATTTTTTTCCCCCATTCTGTCAGTTCAATCTTCCAATGAAGGTTTGAATTTATTTTTCTTCAACTGTTATATACAGATTTAATTACAAGTGAATCCTATATCTTTTTTTTTTTTTTTTTTTTACTTGTGGAGTGATTTTGTTCTCTGCAGCAATAAAACTACAAGGGAATTTTTCTTTGCTGTGAACAGAAGTGAGATTAGGAAAAGAACACACGTGCTTTCCATTTCTCAAGAAAAAGACAGAAGGACATTTTATCAGACCAAGCTTTATTTGACATTTTATCAACATTGGTACAGTATTCATAAGAAAGAGAATTTTTTACTAATATTTTTAAGTTATTTTCTTCCTCATGTAATGTTAGGGAATACGTCCTGCACTCTGGAAGCTTCTCCGTCTTCTCTGGCTTTGTGATCTACGAATGCTGCTTTTGATGATGATATTAACATTTCCTAATATATAAAGTTTCAATTGATGTGGAGAATTATCAACAGGCAATTTTGGCCTAAACTTTCTGGTCATATAGTTAGGAAAAGACTGAGAAAATAGGAAACGGAGTCTTGTTACATCTGTCACTACAAAACTATGCCACCTTTGTCAAGGCATTAAACCTTTTTGAGCTACAGGTTTCATACATGTAAGAGATTCAAGATTCTCTAGAATTCCAAAATTATGACATTCATTTGAAAGAGTTAAAATTTGTTCTTCAGGTATTTAGAGGATCTTTTTTTCAGTAGAAGACTTCAAAATGGCCTCATCTATCTTTAAATAAATGCCTCTCTAAACATATATACTGCTCAAATTTGAGGGAACTTCTTTCTCTGTGTCAGACTGCCTTTAAATCTCACTGAAAATGAAATTTATATATATTTTTAGCAAATTCTAAACAATACTTATGCGTTTCAACTTGTTTTTAGCCTTTAAGTGGAGAGTTGCAGTGCTCACACACCAATTAGAGGTGTCTCTGAGGATTTCCTAAGCCTGGGTCCTGACCGTCTCTTTCTATGATCTTTTTTGGGTGTGAGAAGGCAGGGTTGGTAGTTTAAAGATGAAGTCTTTTCCCCTCCCTTTGTATTTAAACCCACTAGTCAAACACCATCCAAGGTAGTCTATTTAACAAGTAAGGAAACTCAGATCTCTGTAAGCAGAGTAAGGGTAAAAACACTCACTATTGTGATTGTTTTAAGCTTTTCTGCCCTCACATACCCTGTAAAAGAATTTTGAAAACTTGCATAACTGTTTCCCCAACATTTTTAAGTTGATAACTATTTTTTAGTATAGGCAGTCCCTGAGTTACAAACATCCAACTAACATACAACTCAAGCAATGCTCCCATCTCAGATTATAGGCACATTCCACCACACCTGGATAATGTTTAAATTTTTTGTAGAGATGGTGTCTTGTTGTTTTGCTCAGGCTGGTCTTGAATCCTGGCCTAAAGTGATCCTTTTATCTCGTCCTCCCAAAGTGCTGGAATGACTAGCATGAGCCACAATGCCAAGCCAATACCATGCTGCTTTGATTACTATAGCTTTGTAGTGTATTTTGAAGTCAGGTTGTATGATGTGTTTAGCTTTGTTCTTTTTTCTGAACATTGTTTTGGCTATTCAGGGTCTTTTTTGTAGTTCCATATGAAATTTAGGATTGTTTATTTCTGTGAAAAATGTCTTTGGAATTTTGATAACAATTGCATTGAATCTTTAGGTCACTTTGGGTAGTATTCATAGTAACCAAAAATGAACTCAACCTTGTTATCTGTCAGCCAATGAACAAATAAAGAAAATGTATTATATATATGCAAGAGAATAGTATTCATAGTATTCAGCTTTAGAAAAGAGGGAAACTCTGTCATTTGTGACAACACATGAATGAAACTGGAGGACATTATGTTTTGTGAAATAATCCAGGCATAGAAAGACCAATCCTGCATTATCTCTCTTATATGTGGAATCTTAAAAAATTACACTCATAGAAGCAGAAAATAGAAGAGTGGTTACCAGGGACTGGAGTAGGGAATGGGAAGATATTGGTTAAGGGGTCACAATTTCAGTTAGACAAGAAGAATACATCTGGAAATCTACTGTATAACATGGTGACTACTATTAATAAGAATATACATTATCCGTAGTACTTGAAAATTGCTGAGAGAGTAGATTTTATGAGTTCTTATCACCAACATGGTAAGAATGTGAGGTGATGTTTATATGAATTAGCTTGATTTAATTATGCCACAATGTATACATAAAGCATCACATCGTACACTATAGATATAATATAAATTTTTTTCATTTGTCAATTAAAAAATAAATTCATATTTTAAAAAAGAGATGAAAATCAACTGGTTCAGCCCTTATATTAAAATTTTTGGGAATGAGATCCCGCAATTTTTGTTGTAACAAGTCCTCCAGGTGATTCTGATAAATACTTCTGAGAACCACTGACTGTCAAATTAGATTTTATAATTTTGGGAGCCTAGTATACAAGAATTTGCCCTGTTTAAATGTTACCATCTCCCACATTAATGAGTCAACACTTCAGTCTCTCTTTTATGGTAATAAGATTTTATGTTTATTAAAAATATATTAAGTCAGACTGTTCCGTGTTATCACAGTTTAATATATTGACCCTTCTAGTGGTTTTCAAATTTTATTGAGTAAAATTATCTATTGGAAAAACTTATTTTAAATTCAAATTCTTGAAGATTCTAGAGATTGTGTTTCAATAAAAATGGATGAGGCTCGGAAGTGTATCTTTAAAACACCAGGGCTGCTTTCCGACTATGGGCAAAACCACCACTCTGATGGGGCACTTCTAAGCCCCAAAGGAAGGTAGACAAGTCTAACTCATTTCCTGCCCCCAACCATAAAATGATTTTCATTGCTTAGCAAAATAATTTTAAAGTTGGGGGTCACCACAGCATGAGGAGCTGTATTAAAGGGTCACGGCATTAGGAAGGTTGAGAACCACTGCTCTAATATAATGTTAAATAGAAGTGGGAAGGGCAGACATCATCATCATCTTCCTGCTTTTAGGGGAAGCATATTCAGTCTTTCACCCTTAATTAGGTTATTAATTGTAGTTTTTCAAAGCCAGTCTTTATGAAATTGAGATAATTTCCTTGTTTGTAGTTTAGGAGATATTTTTACTACTAAATGGTATTGACTTTTGTTAAATACGTTTTCTGCTTCTATTGAGATGATCACATTGATATTTCATTGTATGTATTTTTATGTTGGTATTAATGATCCAGTGGCTTTATTTTGGTAGGAAAAAACATCTTCTGATATGAGGGGTGATTTGAAAAATTGAATTATCATTTATGACAAACCCCATTGTGTCTGGAATAGTGTTCTCTGATGTGTGTCATGGCTTAAACTATAGTGGTGAATAGGGCAATCCTTGATTTTTTCATTAGGAATCAACAAGATTGGATTATTTAAGTTTAGTACTGGCATTCTTTTAGGCAAAATAATGAATTGTGGTCTTGTCTTAGGAGGAAAGTAAAGGGGAATTAATATTAAGAATTCCCTGTTAGGCTCTTTTCATACAGTTTACCATTTAAATTTGTCTTTACAATGTAGCTGGTAGGTAAGAGCCATCTTTAAAATGAGGAGGCAGACTCAGAGAAAGTTACTCATACAGTGAATCAGATTCATGCACTTTTACTTTTAAAAAGCAATATCAAAACATAGTTTATCTGGGAATATAAAGGAGTACATTCCCTACCATCCTAGAATCCTTATGTTCAACTATTTTTGGAAATAGAAGTTGGTTTTTCTGTCTGAACATCAGAGCCATTTTATTGAGTGCTTGTCTGTAATCTTCTAATACTTATCATGTTCATAGGAAAGAAATAGAGGAAAAACAACAGGCACAGTGTGCACCAGTAAATGAGGGCTGTCGTTACTATAATTACACTTTATGTCTTGACCATAATATGGTCTCCCTAAGGTTGTAGACAATGTTCTCTGTGTGTTCTGCAATCCTCAGTAGTAGTCATCATAGAGCTAAGCATGATGTAAGGGTTTTAAGAAATACATATTGGATCAATAGCTGCTTGATGGAATTTCCCAGGACCTCATTGTGACAGAGCAGGCACACAATCTGTCCAGGCTGAACATGGAGGAGGAGTGAGAAAGACCGAAATAGTTTGTTGATGGCAAAACAACCCTGTCTTTTATTACGAATATTTAAATCAGCTATTGTTTCCTCTTTTATCAATACCATTATTTTACATATTTATGGGGTACATGTGGGGTATTACATGCATAACCTGTGTAATGATCAAGACAGGATATGTAGAGTATCTACCACCTTGAGGACTTATTATTTTTATGTGTTGGTATCATTTCAAGTTCTCTCTTCTTGTTACTTAAAATATAAATAATATTGCTAAGTATAGTTACCCCAGTCTGCTATCAGACATCAGAACTTACTTCTTCTATCTAACTATATGTTTGTCCCGCTAACTAACCTCTCTTCCTTCCCATCCCAATCCACCAATCCCAGTCTCTGGAACCTATTGTTCTAGTTTCTATGCCATGAGCCTCAGAACAAATGAGTGCTCAGCTGGTTGTAGGAGCAGAGCATTACAGTATGTGGCTTAGGGCAGAATCCTGGGCACGTTGTATATTCTAAATGTTTAATTCTCCATTTAAAAACATATTCTCCATTTAAAAAATATTATTTATGGTGAAAAGAAGTCCTTGTTAAAAATCATCGATTCCAGGGTGTTACATTCTTCTTTCCTTACTTTCCCCCAACATTTTGATCCACTTATTAGCACTTTTGTGAATAAGTTTAAAATACATTCAGTTCCTCTATGATTTTAATGGCTCTGTAAAATATCTATTAGGGTCAGTAATAAAGTACTTGATGAAAATGAGACTCAGTAGCCTAAAAAGTGATGAGGTTCAGGGTCTAAGTATATCACATTATGTGTTGTGCAACCTGTTATCTCTAACACTTTAATCCTGGTAAATAATGGTTAATGATAAATATGATGAATTACATTGGAGGGAAAATGAGCTCATATGGGGTACACACAGGCTTTGGAATATATGCAGAGAGTGGTAGAAATCATTTTGTTCTGTTGTTATCAGATAATATACGGCTTTGTCTCTTAAGCTTTTGAAACATTTCTCTCTCCCCCAAATTACTCTTCTAATCCAGGGTCACTTAAGCCATTTCACAGTTTCTCTAGCATTTTCTTGCTCTGAGTCTTTTAAAGATATCTAAAGTATTTTTAGTCTAATTTTATACTTAATTTTGTGGCTACTTTATGTTAGGGTTTGGGCTAGTGGATACGAGTTTGAGAAAAGACTTTTTCAGACAAAGATTAGAATAGAAAGAAGAAAAAGTTTATTGTATTCTTTCCAGATAGGAAGAAGGCCAGTACAGGGAAGGAGAGGGAGATAGTGTTGGCAGAGAAAGTCAGGTACTCAGGCTTTTTATTTAGGGGGTGAAGAAGGTTTGTGGCTGTAACCAAATTAACAGAGTACTGCTGTATTTGTTCCCTTCCTTCTTAGCAGGAGACTGATAACAGAAGCAGTGGCAGGTGTCAAAGCCTGAAGTTGGTTTTTCTACCTTTCCTTGGAGACAGGCTTTATTGCTGGAGATGTGAGCCTGCCCTTGCTATCCTGCTGAGGCCTGAAGCTTCCATGCCTGCTGTTCATTCAGGAACTCTGTAAAAAGTAGATTCTCAAAAGCAATTATAAAAGAGAAAGACTTACATCTCTTTTTTGTCTGCCCAGTTCTGTTCAGAAGTTGTGCAAAGCAGAACTCCCATGGGGTGCTTATTATCAAGAGAACTCAATAGGGTTGGTCTTTCACTGTTACTGGGAAATTGCAGGATTAGATATTTTTCTGTTTTTTTTTTTTTTTTTTGCAAGGCTGCCCTTCCAGTTCATGGGTACCTGTCATAATAGCTGTTAGCATAATTACTTGAGGGCCTATGCCAGGTTTGAAGTTTAATATATGGATTCATCTTAAGATGGCTTTCAAGTTGACTAAGTCCTATTTTATCCATGAGGAAATAGAGGCCAAGAGATTTTAAATAATTTTGTCAAGTCGTAGAGGAAAAACTTGAACACAGGCTTTAAAGCTTCTGCTCTCACTTGAGTACATTCATCTTGCTAGGTCTCCATGTTCTTGTATGTTAAAGTTGTGCTACTGGACAAAGAGGGTCCGGCCAATATGCAGAGATGGGGGATGGGTCCAATGACCTTTATTATCAGAAGGCTAGTGATTCTGGAGAACAGTGAGAGTAGCCTCTCCAAGACTGTTCTGCCCTTCCATTTCCAAAACTACAGTTTTATACATAAAAGTTCAAAGCAACAACAATGTTGACTCTTATCTTAAACAACAATTATTAACCCTTATCTTAAACAATAATCAGTATAACCCCTGACCCTCCAAAATATCTCATATTCAAAAGTTAATCTACTAAGTCAATTGGCCTAAAGTATACAAGATATACACTTTAAAGCTAAATTTACAAAACAACAAGGATGGAAGACATGTGGTGAAGGTTGTAGGACCTAAACTGGCCAGACCAGCTGTGTCATGCTGGCCCTGATGTGACCAATTCCTTATTATTCTCACTACATGTGCTCTCAGTTTGACAATGTGATTACCAAAATTTGTCCATGCTTTGATGATTTACAATTCTATGAATTCTATGATTAATCAAAATCTTGCTGGGGAATATGATTCCTGGTGTATGTACTCCTTATTTAAATATATTGGATCCAGGTGGGTATCTTTCTTTCTTTCTTTCTTTTTTTTTTTTTTTTTAATTAAATCATAACTGTGTACATTGATATGATCATAGCTGTGTACATTGATATGGGGCATCATACACTAGCTTCATAGACTGTTTGACACATTTTCATCACACTGGTTAACATAGCCTTCCTGGCATTTTCTTAGTTACTGTGCCAAGACATTTACATTCCACATTTATTAAGTTTCGCATATACCCTTGTAAGATGCACCGCAGGTGTAATCCCTGGGTGGGTATCTTTCAAAGACAAACAGCTTTACTGACATGTG
>CAUYPK010087066.1:0-11377 GCA_963574355.1 Loris lydekkerianus | reverse complement strand
AGGGAGAGTTATTGATGGGATTACACCTGCAGTGCATCTTACAAGGGTTTATGTGAAACTTAGTAAATGTAGAATGTAAATGTCTTAACACAATAACTAAGAAAATGCCAAGAAGGCTATGTTAACCTGTGTGATGAAAATGTGTCAAACAGTCTATAAAACCAGTGTATGGTGCCCCAAGATGGCATTAATGTACACAGCTATGATTTAATAATAAAAAAAAGAAACCAGATACATAGTCATAAGAATGTTTGCTCAGTTTCCTGTAAATGTTTTATCTGCCAATAATAATAAAGATTTCTATACAAAAAATAAATAAAATAAATAAATTGTGGTATATGTACACCATGGAATATTATGCAGCCAGGGCTTTGTCCTCAGAAATCACCTCCCATATCACCATATTCTATCACACCTCTGTCATCACAATTAGTTCCATGCCTGTGGCTCCTAAATTCATGATCTTAGTTCTGATCTCTCTCTCTCACACTCCTGACCCATGATTACTTCTGTTTGGCATCTCCTTATGAATATTCCTTTGGTTCTTCAAAGGCAGCCTTTCTATACTGCACTCATGGTTATTTTTCCACATTTAAGCTTTTTCCTCTTTCTGCTTCTCAGCTTTACCTTGCATTTTATCATTACTTTACATAAGTGTGATTCTCTTTTCTCATAACAGTCCTCCCATATCCAGATAGTCATGTCTGTTTACCTTTACAGAAACATTTGCATATGCTGTCTTATGCCAACAATTTCATCTTCTCACCTGGCCCAAACATTTCAGACTCACCTGCCTCTGGATTTCTCTGCCTACAGCTCTGCCCCCTTCACTTGCCAAAAAAATTTTCCTAGAACAGTGTGCATTTCTCAGAGTGGCATTTCCAGACTAGCAGCATTAGCATCACCTGGGATCTTGTTAAAAATGCAAGTCTAGGGCCCCACTCAAGACCTACTGAATCAAAAATTCTGAGAGTTGATTCCATCAATCTCTGTTTTAACAAGCTCTCCAGGAGATTCCAATGCAAGGTAAAATTTAAGAGCTACTGACTTAGAGCACACCATTGATTTTCAATTGCATTACTCAAAATTCTCTACTCTCTTCTCATCAGTATAAAATAAATTTATATTCCTCAGTATAGCACCCACAGACCCTTCACTATGGGGGCCCTTAACTTTCTCCTCAGAGTTGTATCTCACTATTTCTTCTCACCCACCTCACATGCCAGAAAAATCTGAATATTACCTGTATTTCTTGTGCTTTCTAAGCACTACTAACACTTTTCCCCCTTGCGTCAGAAACCTTACACAGCTGCAACTTTCCCACCAATTCTTCAATGTGTCACTCAAATGCAGCTTCTATGTAAAGTGTTCCTGAGACCCTCTTCCTGCCCTGTCCCAGGAAGTCTCTCTCCCAGCCCTGCACCCCTGGAGCCCCACATGGATCTCAGTGTTGCTCACATCCTGTCTTCTGTGCACTTGTACTGACTTCACTAGTAGGCTGTCAGCTCCCTGACAGCAGGACTGTTTCATCTCTGTATCTCCAGGGACTCCTATAGTGTTTTACACACAGTAGGGACTCAATAAATGCCTACTAATATGAAAGGAATCAAGATCCTGGAAGAGAAAACATAAATGTGCCATCTTTTCTTAGTGATAAAACTTAACTTCTAAAATTCCATGTTGCAATACTGACCTTTTTCCCTAAAATTCCATGTTGCAATACTGATCTTTTTCCCCCTTCTATTCCAGCTTTGTTCTAAAAAATTCTGGGAAAAAAATTTTACATGGAAAGAAAATGTAGTTCTCATTTAATATAAATGAATATCCTTTATTAGTTACTATTCCAGTTGGGCTGCTCTCAGAAAAGAGACCCCAAAATATAGTAGTTTTAGAAATGTAGAAGTTTCTTCCTCTCACACATGACAGCCAAAAGGCGCTGGTCAGTCGCAACTTGGGCTCTGTCCACACCCCTCCCCTCGATAAATCACCCAGGGATCCGAACTCCTGGGGGATAGACCTCCAGACCTCCGTGTGAGTGGAGGGGAGTGCTGGAGTGCCGGGAAAGATATTTAAAGTTTTATACAGTTTTATGCCTGGCAGGGGAGCACCATAGCACCCTAATAGGGGAGATAGGTCCAGTTTTTAGAAGGTCACTCCCGTGAAGTGAAGTAGGAGTGCTTTTAATTTCTGTCCTTTTGTTTGTGGGGCTCTTAAGCCAGATTCGTGGCGGAGGGGGGACTCCTGTCCACTTGGTGATGGATTTTGTACCTTTTGTTTGCGTCCTTGTGGTCTCAGCTCACCTCAGCGGTGTTGACGTGCGTTCTTCAACCTTCTCTCTTGGTACAGCTCAAATCCTCCAGGTTACTTACTAAATTTCCATCCCTTAACTCTCCTTCTGGACAGGAGCCTCTGTGGAAACATGGCTTCAGTCCACCATCTTGTCTCCTCCCCCCTTAAAAAATTTTAATACAGGCAGCACCTGTGGCTCAAAGGAGTAGGGTGTTAGTCCTATATGCTGGAGGTGGCAGGTACAAACCCAGCCCCAACCAAAAACTAGAAAAAAAAAATTTAATACAACCCATAGAGGATTTCAAAGACTCAAGTCCAAATTAAATTTTTCCAACACCAAAGTGAAGGCCAAGCCAACAAATACAAACACCACATTGGTTAAAGCATGTCCCATGACATTAAAAAAAGTAATTAAGGAAGGGATCCCAATACAATGGTGATCAGCAAGAAACAGATGCATGGTATCAATGCTTCCAAAGATTGACTCACATCCTCATTTAATGGAAAAGTTCTAGAGATTGTAAGTACTTGTCACCTGAGCCACCTCAGACTCAGAATTAAAGAGAACTAATGAACAAGCTTCAGACATTAACCAGTTTATAAATTGAAGGGTATCTCTTCAATTAGAAAGGAGGCAAGAATGTTATCAACTTCACAGGTCCTCAAGGTGTGATGTTAAGAGGGGGACTCAGGCACTTGCCTCTAATATTTCAAATAGTAGGATGGAAGATGTTAGATGTTCATGGGCCCCTTAGGTTAGCCAGGGGACCTCTCCCCTCTCTCCATAAACCACACCCTGGAGGAAAGACAGTAGGTTTCAGCAAACCTTATAACAAAACGGTTTGAAATCATTTCCTTCAGAATAGATGAAAATCACTTTGAGGAAAGAATCACTTCAGTAAAGTCACCTATTGGCTCCCTAGAAGTACCTAGAATGTTGTGTGGTGGCATTTAATTTATATAACTTATGTTTGTTAAATTTAATTGAATTGGACACATTGATTATAGACTTTAAGAAATTTAGAAACAGAACTATGTAATGGTAAGGAGAGCGCCTTTTCATATAGAAGTGCAGTTGTTGAATATTTAATGTTTTTAAGGGAAAGAGAGGCATCAGAGCAATGCTAATGACACAAAAGAAACAGCAGCAGCAGGAGTTGGAATGTGGCATCAGTAGAATTTGGGGAAATATTAACACACATCGACTAAACATCTGCTATAAGGTTAAGTAGATTACAAAAAGGGTTTTTTGTTTGTTTCTTTCTTTATTGAATTGGACACATTGATTATAGACTTCAAGAAATTTAGAAACTGTGCTGTTGCCCAGACTAGAGTGCTGTGGCATCAGCCTAGCTCGCAGCAACCTCAAACCCCTGGGCTCAAGGGATTCTCCTGCCTTAGCCTCCCAAATAGATGAGATTGCAGGTGCCAGCCAGGATGTCAGGCTAGTTTTTTCTATTTTTAGTAGAGATGGGGTGTCACTCTTGCTTGGGCTGGTCTTGAACTCCTAAGCCCAAGAGATCCTCCAGCATTGGCCTTCCAGAGTGCCAGGATTATAGGCCTGAGCCACCTCGCCTAGCCAGATTATGAAAAGTTTTAACAAAAAAGAAAAAGAGGTAGAAGAGCAATAATATGAAGAAAGCAAGGCTACAGAATGGAGGGAGCAGACATTGTGAGGGAGTCATCCTCGTGACATTAGAATCATAGTAGGCACTGGAATCTCCACAAGGAAAAAAAATGGAAAAGAGAGCAGATAATTCAGGTGGGAAAATGTGAGACCCAGATCTTAAGAACAGATTTGTAGAAAGTTCACTATACTTATTTTCTGTTTCGATAAAACAGCATTCTAGAGAGAATTATAAATATTGCCTTGGCTTATGGGGGTGGGGAGAATGGAGGCATAGGACAGCACTTTGCACATGCATTTTGAGGAAAACAAACACAATTCCAGAGACTCTGGAGAATGGAGAAGGGATGGTTCTTCAAAGAAATGTACAAAGAATAGCTATAAGCAAGAATACAAAATATTTTATTCTTGGAAACAAGAAAGTTATGTGGGATATTTTATTTTTCAGTTTGTATAGTATCTAATTATCATATCTCAAGGGATAATTTAACAGAAGCTAATTTTTGATGACAGACAAAGCAAAGATGTTGGAAGCATATCTCTGAGAATTTGGGTTTAGAAGCAGCCCAAGCACTGAGTAGGGAATTGGCAAATGAATAAATTAATTATTCAGTTAAGCAACCAAGTCAGAGTTAGAATTTTGATGGCAAAGAAGAAGAACTGGCAATATGACTAATGTGTTTGGGTAAGTTAGCAAGAAAAATGAGAATAAAATTGCAGTCAGAAGCATGAAGTTGGTCATAGAAAAATTCCAAGGCTGCAAGTTATGTCTTGAGCATCCCCCCTTTCTTCCTGCACTGTGCTGGGTAGGAGAGCTATTTAAACAGAAAGAACAGCCAAAATGTAGATTGTGTCAGCAGATGCTATGACACCCTTGAGGCAGCATGCAACTTTTTACCTGACAGCTTCACCTGAAATTACTTACAATGTTTTCATTAATGAAAAGCAGACATAAAACCAAAAATGATACCCTCAACTCAGGAAGGAAAGCAGAGGAAAGTTTGGTACAGGTATCACTGGCTGAATGGTTAGGAGAGTCCAGTTAGAGCTGTAATGTCAGAAGATAGTGCCAGATGGGCTACGTGGTGTGTGTCCCCACGTGTCACTGTGAGCTTCTACACGAACGAGAACTTGAGGACAGGAAGAATTAGCCTCATTGGTGATGCCAAAGAAAAATCACAGTCACAGTTTCCAAAACACATCTGTTTTGAAAAAGCTCTCACCTTAGATGCCTGCCTGGCCTGCAAACTCCTTCTAAGTGTGTTATCAGGTACGGCCTCAAATGAGAAAAACAAATTCAAAAGGTTCCTTGAGAAAAATACACTTCCCCTAAAGGACATAGAATTGCAGCCAGAGAGAGGATGAGTTCTGGTGTTCACAGCATGGTAAGTGAATATGATTAGCTATAATTTGTTATATTTTCAAAATGCTAAAAGAGTGGATTTTGAATGTAGGCACCACAAAGAAATGATAAATGTTTGAGGTGATGGATGTGCTAATTTCTCTAATTTGATCGTTATACTTTGTAGACATACAATGAAATATTACTCTGATTCCTGTAAATATATCCAATTATTCCATGGCAATTAAAAATAAAAGGAAAAATGTATTTATTAACAAATAAATAAAAAGCAAAATGCACCATGCAGCACCATGTTACCTCCACCACCCCTAGTTCTCTGCCTGTGTGGTTTTGGTTCCATGTCTGTGTGTGAGATTAGGTGATTGGTCAAAAGGGGATGGACACCCGACCCTAGCCGTGTGCTAAGAGGGGTTCTGCTGCAAACTCCCCACAAACACAAGGTGATTAGTTGTCATGATAACATTCTTATTCTCTCAAAAGTCTGAGAGAACTAAAAATATACAAAGAGATGTTTCACTGTCAGTGAAGTAGGAGAATGATAAACAAAGAAAGACCGAAACAAAAAAAAAACAGCTGACTCACATTCAAGGCAGAGCACAAGCATGGACTCAATTAATTCCTGCTGCTGAGAAACTAACAATTGTCCTTGTCCCCTAAGGATGCCTCTTCCAACCCCAAGCTGCCTTCCAGTTCCCAAACATGCTTCATGTCCTTGAAGTTTAGGTGTAAGAATATTGCAGAGGTTCCCTTCACTCTTGTTGCAACAGCAGAAGCCCTGAGAGCTGCTGAGTCTCTACACCATGAGCTCAGGAATGACTTGCTCCCTCTGCGTAGTGCAGCTGGAGGTTCAAGTCACAATTTTCCTTTCTATTGACCTTTCCATTGTGTATTGTATACATAGTTTCTGTACATAGTTTCTGTTACTCCCAGACATTCTTCATTTCCCTGGATCTTTATAGACAAAATTAAAAACGTTCTCCTGAGCTAGGCGAATTTAACTGACCCGGTCTTGAGGCCACGTACCTTGTCTTTTTAAAAGAAATTAAAAGGCCAAAGAAAGGGAAAGGAAGGTGCTCCTGTTTATTGAATTAGTCTTTTTCATGTCTGTCTATATTGGACTTTGCAAACCATAAATCCTAACAAATACAACAGCAAGACAAAGAAACCTAACATCAGCAATATGGAAGCATCATCAAATGCTCTTTCCCAATACAATGCAAAGAATCCTTGTGCCTAAGCTGCAAGATGTTTGCCTATGCCATTAAGGGAGATAGTCAAACATGCACCAAAGTCGGCATCTAAGACTGGGCTTGCCTGGCTTCTGGACCTCACCGGAGCATGTTTTGTGAGCTTCGCAGCCTGTTGCTCCCCCCCCCCCCCCAGGAAGCTATAATGCTCACTCTGTGTCCAGTGGAAAGCGTCAGTATGGACAGTGAGCCCGGGAGGAAGCAGGTCACATCTCCCCTCTTTGAGGATGGTCCTACACTACCAGGAAAAGCCCAGAATCATGGCTCTGCATCCCCTGGCTTTTGTCAGGAACCCAAAGAATCTTGCAGGGTATTTCTGAAGTTCAGCTTTTAACACCATTATACTCTTCTGGCCTTCCCTACACTATAGCCAACCCGTGCTGGACTCCAGTAGCGGAGTTAGATAAGGGGGATGAGTTTTCTGTGGTCTTTACTCCTTTCATAACTGTCTGAGAAACAGACCTTCCCTGTGGCCCCACCCTGGCAATAGTCCATGCTCACAAACCATGTCTTTCTCCTTCCCCTGGAAAATTCTCTGTCAACAGCTTAGAAAATACCCCCATCCTCATTTCATATAGGTACAAAGAGGCTTTCTGCCCAGTGAGGATTGGGCATGTGGCCAAGGCCTGGCCATCCATGCACAGCTCTTTCATGAGAGCGTGCGTGTGGCTGCCGGTGGCTACATCCTCTGCTATCTGAAGGAGCCTCAGCTGACAATTGGAATTTCTTTCTTCAGTAGGTCCTTGGTCTTGAGGAATCGAAGAACCCATGCATCACAGATCAGTGGTAATATAAGATTTATTGGACAGAAAGGAATACAGAAGGAGTAAAAAGCACCAGAGCTTCTAGACAGAAGAACTAAAAAGCATCAAAGCTTCTGGCAGAGGGAAAGACTCAAATGGCAAGTCTTCACAAGGGTCCTTTGTCTAGGGCAGCGGTTCTCAACCTGTGGGTCATGACCCCTTTGTAACAATGAAAATACATCCTGCATATCAGATATTTACATTACAATTCATAACAGTAGCAAAATTACAGTTATGAAGTAGCAATGAAAATAATTTTATGGTTGGGGGTCACCACAACATAAGGAACTGCCTTAAAGAGTCACAGCATTAGGAAGGCTGAGGTGGCGTATAAAAGCTTGAGAATTACATTTGGCTAGGACTTGGTAGATGGAAACACTTTGTCAGTGTTAATGAGTATTATCGACGAATGAATGAAGTACCTCCAGCTCAGGGCAATAGGTCAGGCTGTTCCCTTCATGTAATTGTCCAGGCCTAGGAAAGCTGGGGTCCCTGTCTAGTCCTGAATGGGGAAATCCTATAGCAAAGAGAGTGGCATGGGGACAGAATGTGAAATGGGAGTCGGAGAGACAGAAAAGCCTTAAGTGTTTTTGCCAGTGGCAAATTAAAACAGCTAATCCCTCCCACCTCTAAAATCTTATAATACATACGTAAGTAATAATGGTTTAAGAAATTATTTCTCTCAAGTAAAATATTTGAGAATTATGGTGGTAGACTGAAAAGAACTTGGAATAAAACAGCCTATGTTTAAATTTCCATTCTAAAATAATTTGTTGGGCAATATCAGAAAAGTTTTTTAATCTCGCAGAACCTCAGTTGCTTCAATTGTAAAAACAAGGATAAAAATATTTACTCCCCAGATGGTCTGAGAGTTAAATGACTTAATAACAAAAAAAAAAAAAAAAAATTCTTTTACTAGGTATATACCCAGAAGACCAAAAATCACAATATAACAAAGATATCTGTACCAGAATGTTTACTGCAGCCCAATTCATAATTGCCAGGTCATGGAAGAAGCCAAGTGCCCACTGACCTACAAATGGATTAACAAATTCTGGTACATGTATACCATGGAATATTATGCAGCCTTAAAGAAAGATGGAGACTTTACCTCTTTCATTTTTACAAGGATGGGGCTGGAACATATTCTTCTTAGCAAAGTATCTCAAGAATGGAAGAAAAAGTATCCAATGTACTCAGCCCTACTATGAAGCTAATTTATAGCTTTCATATGAAGACTATAACCCAACTATAGCACAAGACTATGGGGAAAGGGCCAAGGGAGGGGAGGGGAAGGGGAAGATAGGTGGAGGGAGGGTAATTGGTGGGGTCATACCTACGGTGCATCTTAGAACGGGTATAGGTGAAACTTACTAAATGCAGAATACAAATGTCTACATACAATAACTTAAGAAAATGCCATGAAGGCTATGTTAAACAGTTTGATGAGAATATTTCAGATTGTATATGAAACCAGCACATTGTACCCCTTGATTGCGCTAATGCACACAGCTATGATTTAATAAAAATAAATAAATAAATAAATAAATAATAAAAATGAACGAATTTTTTAAAAAAAGAAAATATTCCCTTTTGGAGGGTCTTTATCTGACACAACAATCAATGTAACCTGGTTCTTTGTACTCTCAATGAATCCCCAACAATAAAAAAATAAAATAAAATAATTTTAAAAAAGAAAATGTTACCTTTAAAAAAAATGCTTTGGTATTGAAGGGGATGGGAACTACAATCAGAAAATCTCTAAAACTGCCTAAGATAATGCAATGATATCCAAACCATTCTCTTTGGAGAAATAATACTAAGAAGGTGGATACACAATGTCTGTCTAGAGACTGCCTGACACCTTTAATACAAGTTCTGATTGGTGATGAAGTTCTCCAGAGTTTGATATAAAATGCACCTAAGGACTGCTGTTTGCAATAGTGTTCCCAAAATAATAAACAAAGAATTATTGTCAGGCCAGCCACAGATGCCTGTAATCGCAACACTCTGGGCAGATGAAGCAGGCAGATTGCTGGAACTCAGGAGCTCAGGAGTTCAGGACCAGCCTGAGAAAGAGGGAGACCCTTTCTCTACTAAAAATAGGAAAACTAGCTGGGCATTATAGCACATGCCATAAGTTCTAGCTACTCAGGAGGCTGAGGCAGGAGGATTACTTGAGCCCAGAAGTTTGAGGTTGCTATGACCTGTGACACCATGGCACTCTACCCAGGGTGACAGAGTCAGACTCTCTCTCAAAAACAAAACAAAAAAATTAAAAAAGAAGGTCATATTATAACTAGAAAAAAACATGGAGAGCATGTACTCAATCTCCCATATTTAAGAACTGAGGAATCAGAGGCACCAAGAGGCTGTATATACATAAAGTATTTCAAAAATCCAAAACCATACTATATATTTTGCAATTTCACACTTCATATTTTTCCTAACAGTGTCAAAATTCAACAGTTATCATTTTGATATATGACCCACTCTAGTTAAAATGAATAATTAAGGTATAGCTATACTAATTAAAACCCACAATTATCACTCTGTAATGTAAACATGATGTTTTAAACACATGTAAATTATAGACTTCCTTTAGTACAGATGCTTTGGCTGAAAATGTTCTTTTTTTTTTTTTTTTTTTTTAAGCAGGAACTCAACTTTATTGCGTCAAGCAGCCGCTTATATAGAGTGTGGAGAAGGGGTGGGGAAAGAAGGCGGGGGATGAGGTGCATGACAGGGTTGGGCCAATGGCATGGTACCATCTTGGCTGTATCTAGGTAGAGGCAGTTTCAGGCCGGGCCTTGCTGAATCATTGCTATGCAGAAGTAGCTCAATGGATCTACTTCAAGTCAGGCTCAGGAAGTTGCACTAGGCCTCAGGCACATGGCAGGGCCCAACAATTCCCTCTTTTGTTTTTTGTATGGTGGATAAACATAGCCCCTGTCTTAAGTTGCCTGCTCTTGCAGTTTCAGTCTTACCCATCATGGTGATACACACATCAATGGTTTGGTCCTGTCTTAGGTTGACTGAATGCAGAGTGATCTTACCCGTCTTTGGGTACTATGAATGTAATCCACCGTGCAGCCTCTCCATGTCCTGTCTTAGGTTGTCCCCGCTTTGGGAGTTTTACCCATCATTGGTGCTATGGAGGGCGGTGAAGAATAATAGTTAGATTCTTGGTTGATGAGCTGGTGATATTGGACCTCGACCTGATTTAACTGCCTCTAGCCTTTTTTAAGGATACAGGGCCCAAAGGTGAAGGGTAAATAAGGGTAGCAGGGGAAGAAGGTAGGGTGAAAAACCATGTAGGCCCATCCACAGGGAATTTTCTAAAGTTTCTTTTCTTCTCTTTTCTAGATCTTCTTGGAGTGTTTTGATCTTGTTTTGCACGATCTCAGATCTGTTGGCATAAAAGTAGCTCTTCTCCTGTAAAAATAAACAGATGCCTCCCTTTTTGGCAGTTAATAGGACTAATCCCCTTCTTGTTGAGGCAAGCTTCCCCGCTCCCTCCTCTGGGACCATCCCTGCTGATTGCTGTACCAGGACCCAGCAGGTCTCTCTGTGCTGAATGGAATAGTGAATATCTGCTTCCTTCTAGAGTTCCCGGAATAGCAATCCCATTTTCCTGTCAGCGAGGATAGG
Source organism: Loris lydekkerianus (assembly GCA_963574355.1). Taxonomy (NCBI): domain Eukaryota; kingdom Metazoa; phylum Chordata; class Mammalia; order Primates; family Lorisidae; genus Loris; species Loris lydekkerianus. Next base: position 397 of record CAUYPK010087066.1, on the reverse strand, counting down.
GCTTTTATCCCATCCCCAAAGCCAAGAAGCCCTACTGGCATCCCCCTGCACAAACTGCCAACTGTGAACAACAGCTTGCTTAGCTGAGATCAAAAAGTTTCCATCAACATTTGTGTTTAGATACCTCAACAGGTTTAGGTAGCAGGGACAGTGGTATAGCCTCCAGGACAAGACAACTGCACTGACGCAGACACTGGCATGCAGACCTGAATGTAAGTCATTACAGGACATGGAAGACTTCAGAGAAGTGGACATAGTGTGTCAGGCCCAGCAAAAGATCTAAACTTGATTAGAGAATGGGAGACAGAGCAAGAGTGAAGGAAGGGGGAAGTGTCACGCTGAAAAGTGAGAAGAGACACACAGAGACAGGGGTGTGGGAAAGTGGACAATAGAAGGA
>CAUYPK010087063.1:0-12004 GCA_963574355.1 Loris lydekkerianus | reverse complement strand
CCTTTTGGGCACAAGACACGACTGTAAGAGGGACTTTACCTAAAAAATGCAATCAGTGTAACCTGGTTTATTGTACTCTCAATGAATCTCCAACAATAAAAAATAAAGAAAAAAAAAAAGAAATGAGCAAAAAAAAAAAATAATAATAATAATAATAATCTTTTCAAATATTACTTTGTAACTTTTATTTAACATGTTATTTAGAAGTATTTGTTGATTTCCAAACATTTGGCATTTGTCTAGATATTTTATTGATGCTGATTTTTAGTAAATAATTTTTCTCAGAATTTTGCAGTATCATCTTAGTCTACTGGGGATACTGTAATGAAATACCATATAGATTGAGTGACTTAAATGACAAAGCTTCCTTACAGTTCTAGGGCCTGAGGAGTCCAAGATCAAAGCTGTAGCATATGTGCTGCTGGTGAAGGCTTGCCTCCCAGACCATCTGAAGTAGGCTTTCACTGTGTCCTCACATGATGGAGAGAGGAAGCAAGCTCCCTAAGGCTCTTCTAACAATGCTAATCCTCTTCATTAAGGTTCTACCTTTGTGACATCAACTAATTCTAATTACCTCCCAAGATTCACCTTCTATTACAATCACACTGAAGGATAGGATTTCAGATATGGATTTGGGGGCTGGAGAGAAGTCATAAGAATCATATCCATAATAAATACTTTGTATGCGCTCATTCATTTAAACTTTACTGAGACTGGTTTTATTGCTTAGTATATAATCTATCTTAGTAAGACTACCATGTGCATTTTAATGTGTTTTCTGCAATTACTTAATGTACTGTCATATAAATATCAATTAGGTCAAGGCAGTTGATAATATCATTCATATCATCTACAACTTAGTTAGCTTTTTTATTATAACTCTAGTAATTGATTAGAGGTATATTACAAACTTTCTCCCTTCAGTGTTGACAATTTTTGCTTAAAGTATTAGCAGTTTTATTATTACATGTATAAACATGAATTTTATTTCACCTACATAATTCACCCTACTATTATGATACACCCCATTTTATCTCTCCTAATGCCTCCTTGTGTAGAAGTCTATTTTACCTGATAGTGGCATAGCCACTTCAGCCCTCTTATGCTTAGATATTTTATGTTACAGCTTTGTAGCAGACAGATTGAGGTATATCTTTGTACAAACCTCTTCCCATAGGCATGAACAGAACCCTCTATTTGCTTCTATCCAATGGAATGCAGCAAAGGTGGCGGGACATGTTTTATTGTGTTCACATCGTTTACATATGTAACACATCTAAAAAGAGTCTATTACTCTCCTTACTTCCTGGCTTTGAAGGAGCAACCTTCTCTGAGTTTTACAACAAAGAAGTTGTGTCAGCAACCATGATAGTAGGGGAGCAAATTCTTCCCCACTGAGACTCAGCGTGGGAGCCCATTCCTGAATCACACCTGACGCTGTGTATGGCCACAGCTTCAGAAGACAGAGAGCAGCTCAGTGGTGTCTGAAATTCTGACCCACAAAAATGGTGGTGTAATAAATGCACTGCTTTAAAGTGCTGTATGCGCTAATTTGTTACACTGCAATAATAAATGAATGTAGCATTTACTGTGTCCATTTACATTCAACTTGTTGGTGTCTGTGTGTTTTCAGTGTATCTCTTTAGACCACAGAGCTGGAACTTGTTTCATTATCCTTTAGGAATCCTCCTTTCAAACGGTACTCAAGGACCCAAGCTCTCGGCATGGTGCTGCAATCTCAGCACATGTAAACCCTAAGGTTGCAGTAGCAGGGAGAGAGAGGAATAGAAGAGAAATTTGACTTTAACTGCTTCTGCTTACAAGTGATGCATTTCCAATCTGTGTAGTCCACAACCAGACATAGTCACAGGGCCCCAGCCTGTCAACAACAGAGCCCGGGGCTTCCCAAACCATTTGAAAATGAGAAGTTTCAATAAAGGAAAAAAAAAAAAAAAAAAAAGCACTTTACAGTCATTATTTACTCAGCACTATTTCCTTGTGTACTACAACCCTATATAATATATACACATATATTTTACAAAGTATTTACAAAGTTTTTTCTACATGTTGACCACCTCTTTCTAAAATTTTAGAATGAATATTTTGTAAATAAAGGTACATTTAGCTATGAGTCCCCCTTTTCCCAATGTATGGTGACATTATGGGCAACTTTTGGGATGGACACTCAGTAGTTGTATAACTTTATTTCTAAAAAATTTATTAATATTATTAAATGGCTTTTATGTGATTTTTATTTTAAGTTTTTCATTTTTAACCTCTGAATTGTGGAGTTCTCTTGGCTCAAATATAAAGCCTTTTTCTTTACAATAGCTCTATTGATATTATCAGGACTTCAGCTTTAAACACAATATAAAAGAAACTTGTTTTGAGATTTATATCTCACCAGCCTAGATTCCAGCCTGGAAGGTTTAAGAATCTCCTCTTGACTTCTAGTCCTAAAATTTTTGACAGAACATATCTAAGTGTAAGGAGTTTGTTGTGTTTGTTTTAATGACTACCGCTCAGTAACACTGGGGTCCTTAAAACATGAAGATGCTTTCCTTTCTACCAATTATGAAAATTGTATTGAACTTTTAAGTAGAGTTCTTCACCCTCCATTTTCTGAGTTCTCTAAATCTAAAACCGCAGATGGCAAAATATTGGCTTTCATTTATAGCTTCTGTGATTTTCCCTTAATTTTTTTTTTACCACATCCGAATCTGTTTTGTAAGGTGTATATTTTCTTAAATCTACTGATACTAGTTAGAATAATTGTGTGGAGGGAGAGGTGGCTAAAAATAGCTTCTGGCAGTTTATGTTTTTGCATAAAAGGTGTGCTGATAGATTATAAATAGCTGCTAGGGATGTCATCAGATCTCATCCAACGTTGCTGAATATTTTTAACTCATTGGTATTTTAATAAATCAGAGTCTTGACTCCGATTTAATGTTAGAGAGTGCAGTGGATCTCATAAGTTCATATTCCCTAGATTAGGAAATCATAGAATAGGCAATAGAACTAGAAATGTCTGGAATTTCCAGCATAGGAAAGTTTTCCTCTATCTCTGGAAAGCTTCCTTGTCACACCTTCCCCCATAAAACTATCTTCTTCTTATTTTATTCTCTATCTGGTCCTGTTGAGAGGTCCTGGGTTTCCACCTATATCTGCTACGATGGTGTTCCAGGCACCCAAATTAGTAGCATTTAAATTCTTAGGTGGAATGTAGAAAAATGAGTTATAATAATTAGTAACTATGGATTTCAACAGCTTAGTGTCTATCTAGATATATTAGGACTTTCTTTTCACAAGCAGTGATGGCTATGGATAAAATTAGCGAGATGGTGGCTCCCACAAGTGCTTCAGACATGCTGTCGTCTTAAACATGAGACTGACGCTCTCAGCGGTGCTCTGCGGCGAGCGTCTTCCAGTCAGTGTAGGTGTGCAGCAGACGACACTGGCAAAATACTTGCTTTCCTTAGACAAAACACTAAAATAAAAATAAGGGGAAAGTAATTCAAGGAAAACCTGCTCTATGTCCATTACGTAAATAGTTGAGCTGTACAGCATTTTCATTGGAGGTGAAAATAGACTAGACTTACCTCCTTGCTAATCAGAATGCCATGTTACCACTTTTCTATAATTTTTATTTCCATGTAATAAAGAGTAAGAACAGTTTGTTTGTTGGCATGAATATAAGACAGAATTTAGCACAAGGTATGCTTTTGCAAAAACTACTGTCTCAATATATGAAAAATAAACTTTTATAAAATGGGCACCACAGGGAAGAACATGAAGTTGAAAACTATAATAATTCTGTGATGTGCCAAAGAGTAAATCAAACAATTTTCATGCAAAGGGCACATAACTGAAGGTAGAAAATGCTGCAAAGTCTATCATTTCCTCCATATAAACGTAAACAGGCCTTGTGAGTTATATGAGGCAACCACCACAGAATTGACAATAAGGAACAATCAGTTTTGTCCTTGCTTTGGGACAGAATTCATGTGTCACTAGCAGGTTGCAAATCTTAGAAGACTGCAATGTGTTTAGATCCAGGTAACTAACTGAAACAGAACCTAAGTATTGATAAATATAAAAGTAAATGTTTATATAAACCACTTTATTTATAATGCCACACATTATCAGCAATATCATTGAATTGTATTTCATATAAAACCCTGCAGTGTTACTGTTCAAATTTCTGAATGTTCTGTGACCTGGTTTTATCTCTAGGTTTGCAGAAAAAATTAAAATTAAATACTTACTATCACCAAGACACATGAATGATTTTATTTAAAAAGACAGAGAGAGAGAGACTGAGATTTTGCTGATACTCCTGCTCTAATCTTTTTAAAATTTTTTTTTAGAGATAGAATTTTACTCTGTTGCCCTCGGTAGAGTGCTATGGTGTCACAGCTCACAGCAACCTCCAGCTCTTGGGCTTAGGCGATTCCCAAGTAGCTGGGACTACAGGTATCTGCCACAATGCCTGGCTATTTTGTTGTTGTTGTTGTTGTTGTTGTTGTTGTTGTTGTTGTTGTTGCAGTTTGTCCAGGGCCGGGTTTGAACCCACCACCCTTGGTATATGGGGCCGGCACCCTACACACTGAGCCACACATGCCATCCCCTGCTCTAATCTTTTACCCTTTTTACTAGTCCCCTCTCATCTCTGGTTACCAGTTTCTCTATCACTGGATTAGTATAGATGATATTAATGCCAGGTAGATACCAGTTCTCTTTCTCCTTCATATTCCAGGATTTTTGTGATTCAGTAGTAATTTATGCATGCTTAACGTAACTAATATAATAATTAGCAAGCATGCTAAAGTGTAGGATGTGTGCCTTACATGATCATATCCTGGCAAAACTTCCCAGGTTAAAATTACAGCTCCTAGTCTTTGGATGTTATTGAAGTGCGTGCCCCTATCAGAAAATGATACACTCAGACAGGTAGAAGAGACCCTGAACCTGACCTCATTTGGTGCTACAGAGTCAAAACAGAGCATTACAGTTATAGAAATTTAGCATGTTAGTAATGAAGTAGGATTTTGAAGTTTAAATGTGGGGCATACACCAGAATAGCAGGTATAATTTATTAGCAATATGGCACCGGTCTGGATAAATCAAAGACTATTCTGAAGAGAAGGTAAACTTAAGGTATATATTAAATAAATGGTCTAGAAATGAAAAGCAAATCCATTATTATGTATGGAACACTTGATTTTCATCCCAAATCGTATTGAATTATAACACTGGGAAGTAATCCTCAGCATAATCTAGGTGAATAATTAGAAAAAAATGTAGTTCTTTTCCAAAGTACCCATATAGTTTCTCCCAAGAATTGAAAAAAATTACAAAGTGAAACTGTAGAAAATTGTAATTTTGCACCTGGAAGTGTGCCACCAAATGTTAATTCTTTACTATTGTAGGGAGTTTAGGTAACTATATTCTATACCTTCCCCAGGCAAAATGATATCATAAAGAACTAGAGAAAGCTGTCTCAAAGAACACGTAACCATGTTTGAAATAATGATAACGCGGCCAAGATCTTCTGGCTATTTCAAAATCTTCGGTCTTGAATGGAGTGATCTTTACAGCTGTGCAAAAACTGAGTCTCAGACTTTCAAGAAAAAAAATTCTTAATTTCACAATTGTTACTTTTAAAATTAATTAGTGAAAAGAACTGCATGCACAGTGAGGAGAAACTATTAATAAGAAATATATAAAACTTCACTGGGGAAAAATACCATGTCCAGGTCACATTATTATGTCCTGACTGCTAAGGCCAATGTTCTGCTTCAGTTTCAAACAAGGTCTCAATGACCTACAGTTTCTTAGAGTTTTGAAGATAAAGCAAATGACCTTGGGATATTAAAATATAGGGCTAATATTTATTACATGTGTTACATGGTCCATATTTCTTCATGTGGAGCTGTTACATACTTGGCTGGTTATAACCCATGAAGGACCATCTTATATGTCACATTATACAACCTTTCTCTCATTCTCTTCTTTGCACTATAAGAAAATATCAGGGACTGGGTAATTTATAAAGATAAAAGATTTAGTTTTTATAATTCTGATGGCTAGGAAGTGCAAGGTGCAGGGGCTCACCTTTGACACATGTCTTCCTGCTGAGTCATCCCTTGCTAGAAGGTAGGGTGGCACAGGAAGAGCCAGAGAGGGCAGAACTCACTTTCACATGTATCATAAACTCACTTTGCTGATAAGGAACCCACTGCAATAATTATTCATTCATAAAGGCAGAGGCTTTCTGACTGAATCACCTCCTAAATGTCTCACCTCTCAATGCTGTTGCATTGGGGATTAAGTTTTAACATATGCTTTTTGCAGAATGCATTTAAATCATAGTAATTTTCTATACAATAAAAGACATAGTAACATTGTTTCAGCTAGAATTACACACAAGTCTGTCATGGACAGTAAACTTTAGAATTAGTGTGATTATCAACTGCTATAGTATTGCTTTCAGAGGAAAATATTCTCAATATTTATATTACTGTTAAGTAGCTTTTGCATTTTGTTTTGCAATTCTAATTAGATTCAGTTAAAAAGTAAAAATAAAATAGAATATTTAAGAACTAGAAAGATAAAAGGAAGAAGGCATTGATAAACATCCTGAAATATAATCTGATTAAAATTGTTTCTTAACAGAAAGGAATTAAAATCTTTATGCTGGAAGAATTTATTTCACCATGTATCATAAAACTATTAGTAACAGTGAACAGGTTGAGGTGAAAAGGGGCTACTGGGAAAAAAATAAAATTATTGCACTGCATAATTTATTGTGTTTGTAGAGTGAAATGTTACATAGTAAACTAATAAAAAATATTAGCAAACTATATGGTCAAAGTAATATTCTGTGAAAAAACTTAATGTTCCTTCAATAAGAGACATTATAACCCAAAGCAGCATTTTTCCTTCAAGTACGTTTCTTTGGCTAGAATGTTGTTCTTGGTATTGTATTTTAAAATCCCTATGCAGAGGTCATCCACTCCCATTTGGCCACAGACATCATGTTTCCCTATTGTTCAGATCCCTTCATAGTTTAAGTTATATACTTGTGCCTGAGAGCATTTGCTTCTATGACTGCCAGGTAGAGAAACACTTGAAAAAGTGCAAGCAGATTCCACTGTGGATTGATTGCGACTCAAATTGTCAGCCTTCCTGTATTACAATCTGTGCAGTAGAATTGTTTCCACCACCACGTGGCGAAATAAATTTTCTAAGGCCTTTAATTTGGGCTAAACTCATGACATATTTCTTCCCATGGAACACGAAGATAGTGATGTTCTGACATTTTTGCAACTAGCCCTCATAATGAGGCAAGTATAACTTTCGGGAGAATAAAAATTATCTTGGAGAAGAGTTCAGTTATTCTAGCTAAGGCTGTCCGATAAACTGCAGCCAAATATGTCAGACAATCCAACTGCAGGTCGGTTAGATTCTCATCCACGACTAGAAACAGACACGTAAGTTAGCCCAGGTAAGTCTCAAACATTTCTCCAGTCATCCCACAGACTAATGAGCATTAAAGCATGCTCTTGTTGATGCTCTTGGAGTTTTTGGTACTAAGTTCTGGTAGCAATGTAAAACATATTATCTGCATGTACATTTTAATTTTAATTTTCTCTTGGCAACCTGCTAATTGTAGACAAAGACATTAACACTCAGTAAAAATAAATCAAATACAAATAAAGTTCTATTGAAACCCAGAAAAATATTTATAGTGTTTAAATGGCTCTGCTTATAATTGATAGGCTCTAAAAATCATATTACTTGTTTTCTATTTTAGAAAATTACCATGAGTTAACTCTGTAAAATAAGTAATTAAATGAAGGCTTTCATGCTTTTTTATGTTAAGAAGTAAATATTTATTAAAATAACATCTGAGACTCTTCCCAAAGTATGCTCAGTCAGCCCTAGAGGTCTAATCTCCTCCCATTGAACCTTCAGCATCCTGACCCTCGTCGCTGCACTGAGGGGGTGAGTTCTGAATGCACCATACTCATTGTTTTCCATGACTTTGTGGACATCTCCAAGCAAGTAGCTACTGTCCATCTCTAAGCTACAGCTAAACATTCCTCTCCTCAGTGACACCATTCTTTGTACTGAAGACAATATTATCACCTTTTATTTTGTGCTCTAAAAGCCCCTAGTAGTTTTCTGGTATTGCATAGTGAATTATCAGAACTAGGCAGCTTAAAATAGCACTTATTTATTACTTTTTAGTTCTATTAATGAGAAGTGAAGTCAAGGTAAAATTGCACTCTTGCTTAGGGTCTCATAAGGCTAAACTCCAGGTCAATTTACTCCCAAGTTCAATCGAGTGGTTGGTCAAATTCATTTCCTCTTGGTGACAGGACACAGGCCTGTACTTCCTCCCTGGATATTAGTCAAGGACCACTCTCGGTTTCTGGAAGTCACACACATCTTTCATCACATGTCTTCTCCCTCTTTAACCCAGCAGTGCCTCATGGCTCCAGAAGTCCGAGGTGCCCACTCACCTGGATGAGAATTTGGGAAGCCCTCCCTTCCTGTGCAGGGACCTGGATGCAGTGCTGGTTTCTCTGCTCTGGGCCCAGGCATGTCTCCAGGCTGTTGGCAGCTTCCCCGGAACCTCCATCAGAGTTGGTGTTTGTGCCCACCTCTGGGTGTTCTGAGTCCAGGCTTGCACTGTCCAGCTCCACCCAGCTTTGCCCGTCCATCCAGGCTGAGAGCAGAGCCCTGCTCACTATACATTCCACAACCAGCAAAGTCCATTGCCTGAGGCACCATCAAGCTTCCCCTGGTAGATGAAGATCTAACACAAAACCTATTGCTACAACCATGGCTGATTCTTATCTGCAAAACCACTTACTGGCCTGGAGTTTGACCTTCACAATTCAATACAAAACCTGCTCACACAAGTGCTTAGCACCTGGAAATAAGATAAGCTCATCAAGGCCTGCCACCCCAGCTATGAAAGAGTCTGTGCACCTTCTCACAGTCCCAGGACACAGCACTGCACCACAGGAAGGCTGTCTGTGACCAAAAAATTCATATGGTCTTGACCACTAAAAGAGCCCAGAAGCAAAGCCAAACAGCCCCATTACACATATCTTAGTTACATTCTTAAGGATTAAAAAAAAACAACAAAAGTTCTGTCCAAACAAAAATAAATTCAAAATTAAAGTGACGTTTTATCAGGATGAGAAGGAATGAGTGTAACAATTCTGTAAGTGTGAAAAAACAAGTATTAAATACGCCCCAAAAGATCACACTAACTCAATAGCAATGGATCCTACTCAAATTTAAAAATGTGAAATGCCAGGCAAATATTAAGAAAACATTGATTTTAAAGAAGCTCAACGAACTTCAAGAGAAATCTGAAAACCTATAAAATAATTCAGAAAGCAGTGCAGGATACGAGCAAAGATTTACCAAGGCAATCAATATCTTTTAATAAATCACTTTCACATTTTAAACCTCTCCAGTGTTACCTTTTTCCACCAGCTCGAGACTACCCTCTGTTTTTAAATGACCCATCTTGTTTGGGTTACCTTCCATGTGAGCCAGCATCATGAAATCACTGGGTAATCTCCCATCTGATTAAATCTAACTTGACTGGTTACTTTAATACTATCTACAAAATGCTGTATAATGTACCATTAAATAATTGTAATGTTGTATCTTATCTCTTTTGCAACTCTATGGGTTAGTGAAAGAAATCTTGAGGGTGCTAAAGGGTGGCGCAATTGGAATTATTCCTAACCCAGATACCTTTCTATATGCTAGTCAGACACTCCATGTGGTCATCTACTAGAATCAATGCCATTGCTGAAATATCTAATCAGACAGTGATGCCTTCAGCAGAGATACTGTGTCTAGATTTATCTACTTATCTTTCCCAGTATCTAGCATGCACGATTTCTAGCTCAAGGTAAGTATATAATAAATATCCATTTAAGAAACAGGATTAATGAATGGTAAATAAAAGAAAATATAATTCTGCTCTCATGATGTAAAAACAAACAAAACACAGACTTCATATCAGAAAAAATAATCATACTGATCAACTCTTAGTTATTATTTCCATAACTTTTAATCTCAATCTAAATTGGTTATTCAAATATTTAGAAATAAATTATTATTTTTATTTCATTGGACACTTGCTTAGTTATGGATGTAGTGCCCATGGTTCCATCTAGTTATTTCAAATGGTATGTTTATTCTTTAGTAGTCTCAAATGCCTTAGAACTAGCACATTTTAAATATAGTGGAGCTGCAGAAGATATAAATAAAAGTGGAAAATAAAATTTTAGAATGGTCCAATAGACACACTTACAGATTTTTTTTCATCAATTCATTTATTCAATAAATGTTTGCTGAGCTTCTGACTCAGATATATATATATATATATATCTCACTTTTTTGTGATGTCTTTGTGAGAGAGTGAAGTATAAATGTTAATGACATGTAGATGCTTCACAGAATGAACTTTTGATTTAATGTGGAAACTTTAAAGGACTTGAATAACAAAATAGGAATGTAAAATACCATTAAAATACAAATAAAGTCTTGTGATGCCTTTGGGATAGAGAGTTTGCCAGTAATTTACTTAGATGTCATGAGATTTTGGTGACACAAAATGGAATTTTTTTTTTCAGTATCAGATTTGGTACATAGAAAAGCTACAAACAATTATATGAATAAAATTAAAAGTTTCTCTGTTCCCAGTTATCATTAACTGTTTCTAACAGTTAATAGGGATTTCTCCTATAGGTATTTATACACATCAAGGCCATCATGGTGCTGAAAGTCGAGCTTCCTGAAGTCAATCAGGAGTGAAACCCTAGGACATGAAAGGAGACCGTTAATGTCATGCTAATTGCAAAGTTGGATGATTCTTAATATTTGTCAACTCTACTTAAGACCTTTTACATGCACACAATAATTAACTTCCACACTTTCTATGGGATCCTCATCAACAATGAGCCAGGGTTCTGCTTGTTCCACCTCTGTGTCCACATTTGTGCTTTCAGTCTTTTTAGTTATAGTTTTTTCAGAAGGACTTGCAGGACGATGTAATTTAAAATTTTATTTATTTGATGATTACACTTGCTAAGCATGAGCATCTTTTTTTTTTTAATTAAATTATAGCTGTGTACATTAATGCAATCATGGGGCGCCATGCACTGGTTTTATGTACAATTTGACATAGTTTCATCTCACGGGTTAGCACAGCCTTCCTGGCATTTTCTTAGTTATTGTGTTAAGACATTTATATCCTACATTTACTAAGTTTCACATGTACCCTTGTAAGATGCACCGTAAGTGAGGTCCCACTAATTACCCTCCCTCCGCCCATCCTTCCCTTGCACTCCTCCTCTTCCCCTTTGTCCATATTCTTAGGTATGAAAGCTGTAAATTAGTTTCATAGTAGGGCTGAGTACATTGGATATGTTTTCTTCCACTCTTGAGATACTTTGCTAAGAAGAATATGGAGCTGGAACATATTCTTCTATGAGCATCTTTTTTTTTTTTTTTTTCCCCTAATAACAAGTCACCTTTTTATTTTTTCTTTTCAAAACCAAGACTTATGCTTTGTCATCTAAATACAAAGTGACGGTGAAATTATTTGGAGAGAGTGAGATAGATATTCTACTTTGAAGAAGTCTTGCTACATTATCAAGGTTATGGCTGGCTTCATGTAGTTAACAATAAAATATTTTGTGTATAGCATTTAGTCATTGGACTAGGGACTTACTCTTCAAGCTTATTTGCAGAAATGTAATGAAGTCCTCCTTGCCTAAAAAACTTTAAATCCTTATTAATTAAAAGTGGGTATGCCTCCTGATAAGTTTCTCCCCATCAGAGGAAGAGTGCTTATTCTTATGGAGAGATAGAAAGCTGGAGAAATTTCTGTAACTGCGAACATCTCCCTTTAAAAGATTGAGATTTTACAGGTCTGTTCTTCTACATAATGATTCTTCTATACAAT
>CAUYPK010087061.1:0-40286 GCA_963574355.1 Loris lydekkerianus | reverse complement strand
AGTTTGTTTATGTGTTGAATTACATTTATAGATTTACGTATATTGAACCAGCCTTGAGACCCTGGGATAAATCCGACTTGGTCATGGTGTATAATTTTTTTGATGTGTTGTTGGATTCTGTTTGTTAGGATCTTGTTGAGTAAGAATGCCTGGCCTGGATAACCCTGATAATTGAGCCTTCATTCTGGCCCTTAAAAAAGAGGAAGAGTGAGAAAAATAATGTAATATTTTATTTTAAAAATAAGTTCTTATTAACTAACTTAATGTTTGACATACATATTCTTAGTATATCACTTTTTAAAACATTTTATTCTAGTTGTAAACTAGGTCATAATTCTGTTTTCAAGATGGTCTTTCATTTTTGGTCATAATCAGCATTCAGGCATGAAGTTCTATGAGATGAATGATCCTGGGGATTCTCTCATTCACCACAGTCATCTGTCTCTATATCTCAGTAAAATACCCCCTCTCTAATATTTATTATTACATTAAACATTGCCAAAAAATAAACACAAATACATGTTTTTATAGTATGCTCATACTTTGTACTGATGTGAAAAATTACAGCAAACTGTAGAAATTTAAAAATAAGACTATTCTTTTAATTTTTGGCTAGAATTTATGATAACAGGCTATTCCATTTGGATATGCTTTGGATGTTCATGGTAATATAACAATTGTGAATTAAATGCATTCTCAAGCTTTACTCTAACAACATTATAAAGTCCACTTCTTTAATAACTAAAATGTTCTAAATGTCAGGTCTTATTTGTATGTTATCCAAATATCTTTGTTACTTCATATTTTCACATTATAGTATATGATCTTTTTTCTTCCTCCTATCTTGGTCTTCTCTACCCTCCCTGCTTCCTCCCCCAACCTATTCAAGTCTTTCTCCATTTATGGTCCATCCAGCCATTCAGCCAGCCAGCTAGCAGCCAGCCAGCAGCCAGCCAGCCAGCCAGCCTTCCTTCTACCAGCTGATCCATCTGTATACCCAGTTCACAGGTATATATTTAGTTCTTAATGTGGCTCATACTCACTAGATTCTAGAAAAATAATGGTAAATTCACTGTGGAATCAGCCTTCAGGACTTTTACAGTCTAGGCAGCAATGCTTTTTAGTCTTTTTTATCTCATGACACACTTGAACCTATATTTAGCCTTCTGCAGCATACTTAAATTATGTTGATAAAAAAAGTAAAAAATAAAAAAAGAATATACTTACAGTGGTTTGAACTTCTTATAAAAATAATTTAATTAATGATCTTTAAAAAATATCATAGCACACCTAATGTCCTCTCACGGCACACCAGTAAGCCATGGCACACCAGGTGAAAATCACTAGTCTAGTGAATGAACTGGCAAATGTGGATGCAATTATAACAAATTGCATTACAGAAAAGAAGGGTGTGCTAAGGAAGTTATGTTAAAATGATTCTCAGCAAATTCAATGAAGACCTCTGGAAAAAGTAATGTTCAAGATTGGGGGTAAAGGAGAAGTGAAAATTTTCAGATACAAGAAGGGGTTGACCTAAAAAAGGGGTTGTAGGATGATTAAACAAGAAACAGGTGTAGCTTCAGTCTTATTTAAGGATGGCTATCTTACAGTGTCCTCGTATTGCCCTAAGAATTGTAATATCTGTAAGGCTCTGAACTGACAATATTTGCTACCAAATTCTGTTTCAATTTAGGCTAGAAGTAGTGGGATTGTGTACACATGAGTGTATGTGTATGGGGTATTCAAGCACACATTATTTAGCCACTTTTCATGAACAAAAAGAATGAATTGAATTTGAAAAGATGTTATATTTGATAGATATATTAAATATGGTCATTGAGCCCACAACTTGATCAAGTTTTCAATTAGGTAAGATTTATATTAATAGAACCACATCTGGCTGACCTCTTTACCCACAGCCACAAATCCTTTTAAGTTCTGGTTCACCTATAAATAATTTTTCTAGTAAATACAATTTTACCTATGTATTTTTGATGTCAAGGACCTCCACTATGTTGTCCCATCTTCTAACTTCTTTTATCCTCTCATTCTCCCTTTGTTCTCTTTCAAATACCTTCTTTCAAAGTTCATCTATCCTATTCTTTTTGTCCTCACTACTTATTTCTGTTATCCTCCGCATCATAACTGGCTTCAATAGTGGACCTTCCATAGTGGTTTAATAAAATTTTCTCTGTTCTCCACCAAGCTCTTTCTCAAGATTTGTGTCTTACAGCAGATCTATAATGAGCTACCACAAAGTGATATGAAGAGTGGAATCAATGAGTCCACATTACATATGGCCAATAATATGCCACAATCCTTCTCCTCTGAATAAAACAAATTCATCTTTAAAAATTGGTCAGCCCATGCCTTAACACATGTGTGAAAGTCATGACTTCAGATTCTAACACATCAATGAAAATGTATCCCACCCATAAGACATAGAAAATCATCTTGTATGTCAAAAGTCACTCTTCATCATTCTAATAATAAAAAGTTTAATTATCAAAAAAATAAGAATCAAAAACTTTTACTCTCATTATTTACCTGTAAATATTCATAAATTATTAGCGGAGAATGGAGATTGGAAGAGCATAGTTCTTTCATCTCAAGAGCTGACAGCCATTATTTGTTTCTTAGAGAAACCATAATTATCCATCCATTAGCTATAATTGGTTTACTTCCTGAATGCTGTGGATTCTCCCAGCATTACCAAATCTTCCTACCCATCCCAGGCTATTATCTTTTATTTTTCCTTCACAATCTACCATCTTGTTTTTTTGTCTTATTGAGGAAAAGTGGTCATAAGGCTGGTATATAATACTTGACCAAGACTTTTCATAGTATCAGTCAACTTAATTTCTTTCAATTAATTAAAGTTATAATAAAAGATATCATTATTGGAAGAAGAGTAAAGTTACCTCAGAAAAACATGAAATTATTTTAAAAGGTGCATGTAAAAAGAAACCGTTAAATAACCAAAGCTTACCTATTAGCATGTGTCTCCCTTTTTTTCCATCTGGTAATTTTTCTCTATCTGAGAGAACTCCTGCTGCTGCTTCCTCCTCCAATTACCCTGTGTTTATCCATCTTGCACATAAATCTATGTGACTTCATCTACATAACCTACTAGCTCAAGAGCCCATCATCAGCTGATAAGTTCCTTCTCCATCTGTCAGTTTATGTTTTTGAGAATAAACAATTATCTCACACTATCTTTTCAAGCTAGGCTATGTAAGTCATAGGTCTCAGAAAATTCTATTCAGAAGCCATCCTAATCAAATCAGTTATGTTCAGGGGTAAGCCCTATGTATTTCCTGTTGAATAGGAATTTCCCCAGAGAGGAGGATGACTTGGAAGCCACTGTGAAATATATCAACATTCTCTGTATTTCCCATCATTATAATATTGGTGCCTTACTTATACTTCTGGGAAAGTAAGACAGTGAAATCTATAAAACACACACATTTACATTTCTCTCTCTCTCTCACACACACACATGCACACACACACTCACAATCAGATACAAACATTGTGTGTGGGGAGAGAGGTTACACATGCATTACCTTTCAGAAATTACTGCTTTTATATTACTGAAGCAAACACAAGAACCAACTTATTTTATGATAATATTACTGTGATTAGAAAAATTCTTGTTTTTGAAACTTTAGAGAATAAATAAGACATTTCTGGCCACTGCAGATATCCAAGACTTTATTTGAGGCAACTTTGGATAATCACAGTATAAAAATGCTTTTCAGGGATAGAGGATCTTTAAAAACAGGACCATCTATTATACGACATAAGTTATTTTAAAAAGTTGTAGGCAGGAGAAATGTGGACAATTGGGGCAAAAAATGAGCTTGGGAGCCAGAAATATAAACTTATACTCAACTTGTATGTAAACATAAAAAATACGATATTTTTCTCAAAGTGACATTTCTTCCCTTTTCTCCTGTGAATCACATACATGTTTATGTGCATGTTTATTTCAGTGTCAATGTGTGCCTGACACAGAATTCAGTGCACACAGCACACTGACTCCATCATTTAAAGATGACTCAACAGGGTCAATTGCCAAGCATTCAACTATTCAGTTTTTATTCTTATATTAGAGGCTGAGTTCCCTTGACAGCTAAAGAATCGAATTTACCCCAAAACTGATTAAAATGGTGATACTCAGCTAGACAAGCCCACACAAAATATCTTTTATTATTTTTACTTGCTGACTTTTATTGGTTAGAATGTGGACAGAAAACTTGAGCAAGGAAAACTCTGACTGATCCCAGAGGTTATAGCGTTATTACATATGCTTATTTCAAAGTTACGTGATTATATAAGAACTTTCTTTCTACAGAATATTTTGTAGTTAACTCATACATTTTGAATCTATAACCATGAGTCCCCTTACTTCCTGAAAACTCCTTGTGGTTTTTCAAATTCTTATTGTAGGTTCATGATGGCTTCCAGGCACCCTGTCCTATCCACTTCTGTATTATTCTTCCCTGCCTTCCTTTATTGAACGTCTTTTGTCTCCTGTATCCATAGTCCTTTTCTCCTGGGACTTGCATAAACTGTTACCTATACCTGGGATAATCTTCCCTTGTCTCTATCTGGCTAGTCCCAAACTAACCTCATTCTTCAATCTAGATGTCACATTCTCCAAAGCTTATCTCTAACCCTCAGGACTATCCATCTTTCCATGTTTTTCTGTCCATCTCAACAGACTATTGCAGCCCTTGACCCACAGTTCATTGTAGCACCCCATTCTCTTGAAAACTACAAGCTCCACATGCCAAACGTCTATCTACATCAACCCTATATCCCTGGCCCTTAGCACAGGGCTTGAAAAATATGTTTTGTGAATATTTGTTACAATAGTGGATGAATGACAAAATATAAATGTTTACCAAATTAAGTATTAGACTTGAAAATAGGTGGTAAACTACTTGGTAACATCTAGCCAGAGGTTAAGAAAAATGTATGGTTGATAGTTTCTTTAGGGTAAACTGTACATATTTCTCTTCATCACAGATTTTTGTTTAAAATTTTTCAGTTGGAGAATATGGTCTTGTTATTTACTTAAGACCATGTAACTTTAAGTGTTAATTATAATAGGCACTAAATCACCTGATACATTACTCATTTGAAAGGGTTTCCCAAGAAGTTTTAAACTTTAAAATTATGGAAATTCCTCAGTGCTAATGTACTTGGTAATGCTCAAATTAATTAGGGTCTTTTTCTTTTTTAGTTTCATTCCCAAAGGTAAAGAGAAAACTTTCTACTATGTAGAAACCCTTGTGAGACTTTTATTGTCTTTTCAAAGTAACGAGACCTCTAGAAAAGATAAAATGCTGAGTGATTACTTTTGTTGAAGCTAAAAGGAAGAACATGAAGATTGAGTATCTCCTGGCAGACCTGACAGCGCTGAGCCCTCACTGTTACTTAGAGTGTGTAGACCAGGGCATCCATCTGGGCTTACCTTTCCTCACACTCATTTCAAAATCAACAGTTCTCTGGAGGAAAAGGTGGGCTTTGTTCCTAAGTTATCAATCAGTTTCAAGGTCTTTGAGGGGAAGTAAACATATTCTTATATTTGAGAAATTCATCTTGTTTGTTTATAGGTGCTTGGGACTTAAATTTATACCATTAAGCAATTATTACCTACACAATGATAATGCTGCAGACTCATATGGAAGTTAGCATGCAGGGTGTTTATGAGGGAACGCTCTGGGTTAGTGCTGTCATAGGGAGGAAAGGAAAGGAGTGAGGAGAGAACAGTTGTGCTGTGACGCAGGATCACTGGCAGCTTTGTATCCTCTAGAGTTTTAATCATACAACTTGTCTAAGTCATCTCTTAGTCAAGTTAGTCTAAGATTGATAGGCCCTTTCACTCCCATATCATTAGATAGGGGCCACCATCCAGTGGCAAAACCTTACCAAGGCATCTCTCTGAAGCTGAGACCTAAAGGGATTGGCAGTTGAAGGCTGTCTGTTGACAGCACTTCAAGCATGTCACAGCAAGTCTGTCATTTTAGGGAGATCTAGATGATATTTTACAGACAGATATTGTGAAAATGCTAAGTGACAATAAGACAAGTGAGATGTATTAATTTTGACAAATAAGATTTTTTTTTTTCTTTTTTTTTTTTTTTTTTCAGTTTTTGGCTGGGGCTGGGTTTGAACCCACCACCTCCAGCATATGGGGCCAGTGCCCTACTCCTTTGAGCCACAGGCGCTGTCCTGACAAATGAGATTTTACATTATAAACAAGAAGCCAGACCTAGTAAGACTCAAGGGACAAAATACATTAGTCTTGATATATAGGAAAAGCAGTCACTAATTATGACCATGATAATCAAGAAAGGCCTCCCAGAGGAGGTGCTATGAAGGAATCACTCCAGGACGGGCAGCATTTCAACAGGTTGAGAAAGTGTGGGGGAAGGGCCTAATGTGCTGAGGGAAAGCACAACACCATGCAGAGAGGAATAGTATCAAGAGGTGAACTGTGGAAGTTTGACTGTGAGATAAAGAGAGGAGATGAAGATAGTAGCAGAAAGGAAGAATGGATGGAGCAGCCAAATCCCATAGAAGACATCTTTGAACATAATCCTGCAGATATTAAAAAATGCAAAAAGAAAAAGAAGAAAATGCTGTTTCAATCACAATTTAATACCACCATGGCTTTAAATTCAAGTTATATAAAAGTTTGTATTACTTGAATATATGTTTTCTGTAGTGACAGAAAGCAAAAGCTAGAAAAAATGGAAGAATCTGGCAACAATGGGTCTGCATTATCTCATGAAATATGACAAGTTAAAGCGAAGTAACAAGCATCCCCTGGTACTTGACACACACTACTCTTCATTTCTCCAGTCTCTCATATTCTCAGTAAATCTACTTTGAGCCTGCCCCAGTCAGCTGTGCTTCTTCTTCCATCTCAATCTATAGGTTCTTGCATTGATTGGTGGCCGTCATTCATTCTCATATCATCATTTCATGGATAAGGAATCCAGAGGGGATACCTGTATATGAATCCAAGACCCTACATCTACCCTATTCCAGCTGAGCACTAGATCACATTGTCATAAATTTCAGTAATATTGCAAAGAAGTCTCATTGCTACCAGTAGACTATGAAGTTTCATGATGTATTAGCTATCTATTGATATGTAAAACAAAGTTAACCCGTATTTAGAGGTGTAAAACAACAATAAACATTTACCATCCCACATGCTCCGGTCATGGTTCTGACTTGGTGTCTGTCATGAAGTTGCATTTAATATGTTGTTTGTTTGCTACGGGTATCTGAAGGCTTGGTATAGGTTAAAGAATCCACTTCCAAAGTGGTTATTCACATGCATGCTGAGTTGGTACTGGCAGTTGGCTGAAATTTTTGGTGTACTTCTTCATAGGACGTCTTGACTGTCCTCATAGCATGGCGACTAGCTTTCCTTAGGATGTGTGATCTTAGGGAAGGAAAGTAAACCCATATTGACTTATAGGATGTAACCATCAAAGTCATACTCAGTCATGTCATAATATCCTGTTGGTCACACAGGTCAGCCATATTCAGCATGGCAAGGGACTACACAGGGGTTGTAAATACAGGAACAGAGAATCACTAGAGACTATTTTTGGTTCTAACTTCCCCACATGAAGACAGAGGCTAAATCACATTTTTATATTTCTTCATTAGTATCTAAAAATATTGGTGGGCTCATTTTTTAGCTCTCTGTGGCTATCTCACAAATATGAATTGACTTTCATATTGTTATAGTGTGACAACATTTTATAAAATATTTCCAATATCTTTCAGTTAATTAAACTATGGTCAGCATTTAAGAAACAATGCAAGAAAAGTTTGTATGTAAACAAAATTATATTGAAAATACACATATATAAAAACCAATCTTTTAAAACTATGACTCGCAGAGAGGGCTGATACTAGCATTGAATTATCACTTGTTTTGCTCAATCAGTTCAATACAACTTTTGCTAGTCTGTTTTGAAGTGGTCAGTGAAAAGATCAGATTTTTTTATGAATTGTATCCTACCTTTAAGCAGCACTGTTCCTGATAGTACACTAAGCATCAAAATTCATGAAAAGAACAAAAATAAAAGTATGAGTTTTCTTTTTCAAATGCATAATCTGTGCATAGAGTTTAAAGCAATTTCTTTGACACAGATTAGATATTTACATTTTCTGTAATTTTACAATTTTAAATATGAAATTTCACAATTTTAAATATGAAATGTGAAGGTTGCCTCCATATTAGAGTAGCAGTAACATTGTCCATCTGCATAAAAACTTTCTATCACAAAGGTCTTTGTTTACCTTTTGAAAATACTTTACAAGAGGCTGTGGGTAGCATTTCCAATATGGAGAAGGCTAATTGATCAGATAGCAGCAAAACTAATGAAAAGCATCATGGAAGTGACAGCAAGATTAATTAAGTTCCTCCAGTCGTATTCACGTGTGGCCGTGCAGAGTTCCTTTGGGTACTGCTGCAGTTAAATGGTATTCATGGTGACAAATACTGTAGATTTCCAGAACTGACACTTTTGAGTCAAGGGTAAAAATCACATCCAGACGTTTTGTCTACCAAAAGGATCAGAGATGAGCCCTTAAGATTATTAGTATAGTTGAGCAAAGCCAAGATGAGATTGAGATATAATTAAAAGAATGTTGAAACTGTAATAGTTTTTTTTTCTGATTACACTTGGAAGCGCTTTCAATTACTTTGTGAATTCTTGCAACATTGAGGAACAATTGCACTATCTCTCCACTCCTCCACTCATCTATATAGTTATTATCACAGTCTGTATGTGTGTGTGTATATATATATATATATATATATATATATATATATATATATATATATATATGTATGTATGTGTGTATATATATATATGGATAGTGCATGACCTAAAACATCCAGATTTACTGGAGCTATAAGCTATAATCAATTTATCTTAAAGAATGCCTTTTTATGGCAAAAAAGAAGGAATTCAATATAATGCTGTTTACTTCTTTCATTTTGTTTGCAAACTGTTTATTGTGGGTCTGGGTCTAGGAGGGCTGATTCTCAAATAGCTGCCCAGGAACCATAAATGAATTTTATTTTAAGAAAAATTGGAAATCTCTGGAGTGTATAAGATCATTCAACCTGGTATGCAAGATGTATTAACTCACATTATTGTGTCACCAATGCTTTTGGAGGCATATTATTACATTTCTGTCCTTGGAAACATGAAATTAATTCTTGTATTCATTCAGCAAACACTTCCTACATTACCTGCCAAAGAAAATTTAAGTCCTTTAACAAGGAATGTGAGATCACATACAATATGGGTTTTTTAACCTTACTTTGCTTGAAGATATTTTAAGAAACTTACTCTTTAATATTCTAATTTGTTCTTCCTCTCTGAGACACATAATTCACAATCCCATTCTTATTTTATGTCATCTGTTAGCTTTTTTTGCATTATATCCAGATCGATATTAAAGATAGGACTTACTTTTTGCCTCTTCTCTTCAGCTTTCCAGGATTGACCAAATACTATCATAATATCATCTTTTACCAAATCATTATATATATGTCCCAGAGTATTCATTGATACATTGTTACCTTTATTTTCACTTAATTTTTAGATATGTGCTTTTTCCCCCCTCAACTAAGGTACTAAGTGCTTTGAGGAACAGGTAGGAAGTTTAAACATTTGGGTTCAGTGATTTGTTATAATGAGATGTCTCTCTGTCTCTCTGTCTCTCTGTCTCTCTCTCTCTTTCTTTCTTTCTTTCTTTCCCAAGGCTGGGTTTGAACCCGCCACTTCTGGCATATAGGGCCAGTGCCCTACTCCTTTGAGCCACAGGCGCCACCCCTTTTGCAGGGATAATAGTAGTTATAATGATTAGACTCCCTATGAGTGAGGCACCAAACTATGTAGTCAGGTGCTACCAAACTTATGATGTGGTGGCCATCTATTTTTGGAGACAATGTATCAATAGGTATAAAGCAAAAAACTATTGTCTACCACATTTAAAAAAAGTACACAGGGCAGTGCCTGTACAGGGCTTAAAGGAGTAGGGCACTGGCCCCATATACTGGAGGTGGCAGGTTCAAACCCAGCCCTGGCCAAAAACTGCAAATAAATAAATAAATAATTAAAAAAGGTACAGAACTTACTGAATGACTTTGGGGAGAAAAAAAAAAAAAAAAGAAACACATGGAAGAGATGATCCAAGAATTTTCAGAAAAGATGTTTACAATGCTTGTTATTATAATAGAACCAGGATTATCAATGAATCAGGGAAAATGTACAAATAAAAGCCCACAGAATGAGAAGCTGGATTTTGAGTAGATTCCTCTGATTCATCCTCTGCCTGAACTCCGTGTTCTTGACTTTGGTACTTGGCTCCCATTTCAGCCTCTTGACCTGCTTCACCCACAAGATTTCTGATCTGTCTTTTGCCTGATGGCTGAATGACCCTTTATTTCTTGGCTAGCCTTTATACAGAGCTCTGGGATTTTTATCTTTACCTTAAGATTACCGGTGGTGTCTCTTCCTTGTACATGTAATTCTGACTACTGTCTCTTTCTACAGAAAGGCAATACCTCCTAGACAATGTCTGATGTTACTGTCATATTTTTGTCACTGACCTTGGGATGCATTTCTGCTACGTTCTGAGGTATGTTAAAACATTGGCAGAAATAACATTTATTTAACATTTTCTGTGAATCCAAAGAGGCTTCATTTTCCTGGGGAGATATCAATAACTGAACAGGTCACTGAAATGTAATTGGATAAATACTGCACAATAGGCTTCTAAAGTGTGTGAGAGCTCCTTATGGGAACATATGAGTTAGACATAAGCCCAGGGAAGACATTTTAGACAACAAAATATCTGAGCAGTTTAGGGTGGTGTATAAACCTAGTGAGACAAGGAGGAATAGAAAAGGGTGTTGTTGGTAGAATATAACTTTATACTTTCAGTAAGATTAATAAGAAGCATTATCTAGGCCACACACTCAGACCACTCTGGTCTAGTCCAGGGCCTGTTAGGAATTTAGCCACACAGCAGGAGGTGAACAACAGGCCAGTGAGCAAAGCTTAATCTGTATTTACAGCCATTCCTCATTGTTTACATCATTGCCTGGGCTGCACATCCTGTCCCAACCCTCCATCTCCCCCCAGCATGAAAATGTCTTCCATGAAACAGGAACCTGGTACCAAATTGTTTGGGGATCTGGAGGTAGAAAACTTTAGACTTTCTAGAGGTAGAAAAAAAAATATTCACTCAACATGCATTTATTGCATGCTTCCCATGTTTTAGACAATGTTTAAGACACTGAATATAGTGTGAACAGGAGGACATGTCACTGCCTTCACGTCTCTTCTACTGGGAGGAGAGAAGCAATAAACTATAACTATTGATTAAATAAGATGAAAGGTGCTTTAGGTCCTTTCTTTCTAAGAAAAAAGTGAAAGTGGTTTCAAATCCTTCTGGTAAATTGAAATTAGAAAATCCTAGAATGTAATCTTCATGTATATAAAGATTTCTGTGATGTCACTGATATACTTTTAACACCTAGAATAATACTTGTCATAGAAATACTCAAGAACTATTTTTTGAGTGAATAAACATTTGTAGGTTATAACAAATTCCAAGGTAAAATTTATGAGAAGGTTCTCAATGCTTGTTATTAAGTATTATTTAAAAAGCCCCTTCTAACAGGTTATCAGAATTGCAGGGCCATCCCCTATTAACTGACTACCAGAATAGACAGGGCCATGTATAAAAGGGATTTATTATATATCTCCAGAGTCAGTGAAATTCAAAGAGATAGAATTTTGAAATATTGTGATATTTATAGGGATTTTATTTTTATCACATTGTTATCATTTTATTGTTCCATGGGCAACTAACTTTTCCTAATGTTCCAAGGCATTTAATTTACATGGAAACATCAAGTGTGAATCTAAGAATAAAAATGATTTGTAAGTTTATAGTAGTGTCTACACTATCTAAAAATTCCGCTTAAAACATTGCACAGATCAATTGAATTAGGTATTTATTTTCACACAGATAAATTATTTATCAATAACAGTTTTCAAACTGTTTTGACATTGGGTGGTGGTATATTAGAGGTAAATTTAGGCTTAAAATAAGTAGCCTTGCAGCACATGTCATTTGTATGTCAACAAATATGCATTCAACGAGTTATTGTGCTTTCAACAAATACTCACTAAATACTCACATACTTTTCCACTTGCTCTTAAAATGTCCTTGGGGTCAGTGTTGACCTTCTTTTCTTTTTTTATTCTTCTATTTCCCTTGAAGATATTATCTAATCTAATAGATTTGATTGCCATCTATAAGATGGTAAAACTTTCAGATTTAAATGTGAAGCCTGAACATCTACTCTGGGCTCCAGATCCATATAGCCAAACTGGTACAGAACACGTCCACTTGAATATAATGGGAACATCAAACTAAATATACCCCATGTTGACCACCTTCTAACCTTCACCCAAGCAAGTTCTTCCACAGTCTTCCCCAAATCAGATGGATGTGGAAATTCCATCCCTTTAGTTGCTCAGACCTCAATTTTTAAATAATCCTTTATATATTTTTTTATTCCATTGCCTATCCAGGCCATCAGAAAATTCTATTGACCCATTTTGCCATATGTCCTGAATCTGACAACTTTTGACAGTTCCTACCATATCCAAGTCACAGTCCCTTTTCTAGATTATTACAAAGCTTTCCTAACTTGTTACATTGCTTTTTCCCTTGCTCCCTTTAATTCATTCTCCACACATCAGTAACAGAGAGCCTGTTTAAGAATGTCAAATAATGTTACCCCAAAGGCATATCATATAAGTTATTCTAAAAATATAAGTCCTCCTAATGCCCATAAAGTACTACTGAATTTGGGAACAGGTTGGCTATTTGACTTCAACTCTTCATTTACTCTTTAATACCTACTCACTTTACCACATTATGCCTTGTTGTTCTTCCTGGTATCCATTAAGCAGGCGCTACCTTTACCTTTGCATTTTCTATAGTGTTCTTTATCCAGGTCATAGAACAATGCCAGGCACGTTATAGGCATTCATTAAGATGCTAAAAATCTATTCAAAAATATTGAATTAATTAATAGATAATGAATTCATTCATTAAATGACTGATTTATATTAGGTCATGGAGATTAAAAAAAAGAATATCCTCTTTCATTTGGGTAACAGACTTGTAAAGGCAAATTCCCACCCTAAGTTTAAATGCTAGAAAGAGAATTAGAAGTGCCATACAAAAAACAATAGAAGAAGTGCTTCATTTAGCACGTGGTAAAGTGTTGCTAACTTTTAGTAACTGGTTAGTAAAGTGTTCCCCAAAACACAATATTTGAATGGAGACCCAGAGACTGAATTGGGAGTGCCCTGGTAGAGAGAGCAGGTAAGAGGTAAAATAGTCTTTAAGAGAACTGCAGTCATACACTGGGGTCGGAGTGAAGAGTGTGAAGGATAAAGTATTCACAAATGGATAAGTGAGTAGGAGCCTGGCTGTGAAGGGAATTGTGAAAGGTGGGTGAAGTACAGAGAAGTGAACAGTACTGAGCAAGGGAACAACATGATCATATCTTGTTCTAAAAAGATAACAATGTATTTAATATAGAAAACAGATTGGAGATGGACAAGCCTGGAGTTAGGAACATTGCATAAAAATTTATTGCTGTAATGCACATAGACAGACTAAGGGGGAGGCAATGGAAAACACAACTGGGCTATGCTAACTTCATGCTAAATCGCTGGTGCATCTCACTATGAGATTTGAAAGGACAAACACGGCTCACCAACTGTGGCCTGCCGTACCACCTGGCATCTGTATTGCGTGGAATTTAAGAACAGCTGCTGCTAAGCATGGACAAATTCAATTTGTGAAAACACTTGCACAAAATACCATCAAGCTCAAAAAATTGACTTCAGGCACATAGAAAAGTATGATGTCTTACACACAATACAGCTGTACCTAATATGCCTATTCATTCACTTACTCACAAATATTTATTGTATAGCAACTAACAGCAGGTACCCTTCTAAAGACTATGGATGCAAGAATGAAGGGACAAATCCCTGCCCTCACTGAGATTATGTTCCAGTGAGGAGAGGTCAAAATAAACAGATGCCTACGATAGTGTGTCAGATGATCATAATTTCTATGGAGAAAAATAAGAGAGACAAGGAGGTTAGCAAATACTTGGGGAAGGACAAAAGCAGCAAAAACTGGAAAAAGAGACAGCGAATGACTATACTGATAAATCTCCCTTTGAGCAAGAATTGAATGGAATTAGAGATCAAGGCAGGCAGCTATATGGAATTCCCACCTAACCATTATGTTTAAATTCAAAATATGCAACCTGTTTGAGGGCATGCTTTAATAATGAAACACGTATTTTTATCTGGTAAGCAGGCTGATGCCATGGTTGGCCCCACATGAACTGACCTAATTCCCCCTCAGAAGCTCACAGGTTCTCAGAATTTCCCAGAGACAGTTAAGGGTCAGGGCCTTGAACTAGCTTCCTCTCTGGAAGCTGCTGAGCCATCCACTCAAAATGACATGGAGGAGTCTCTCAGGCACAGCTGGCATGTTTCCAATCTTGTGTCTAGCCAACATCTTCTATAGCTGCATGTGAATGTCACGATACTTTAAAATACAAAATAAGGTTGGGTATAGTGGTTCATAACTATAATCCCTGCCCTTTGGGATGCCGAAGCAGGAGGAGAGCTTGAAGTCAGGAGTTTGAGACCAGCCTGGGGAACATAACAAGACCTTGTCTGTACAAAATATAAGAAAATAGCCAGGCATGGTGGAGCATGCCTATAATCCCAGCTACATGAAAGGCAGAGGTGGGAAGATTGCTTGAATTCAGGAGTTTGAGGCTGCAGTGAGCTGTGATTGTGACACTGCATGCCAGGCTAACAGATGTGCACACTTATATATGAAGTGTGAAGATATCAGACTCACAGAAACAATAAATAAAATGTTGAAGTCGTTCATATCAACAACAGCAACAACAACAAAAAAAATTGTTGCTTTTTTTCTTTATAAATATAATGTTTACAAATAAACCAATTTTAGGTGAAACAGAACCACACCTATGGTGCGTCTTATAAGGGTACACGTGAAATTTACTAAATGTAGAATATAAATGTCTTAACACAATAACTAAGAAAATGCCAGGAAGGCTATGTTAATCAGTAAAAGAAAAAAAAGTAACAGAAAAAGTTTAAAATTAATACAAAAATCATTTGTTTTCCATCAACAGATAAGCAAACTTGTATCTGAGTCCTCTACATGACATATATTTCTTAATTGAGGGTGTAGGGGGCACATGCACACCCCTCAATGAAGGTGGGCGTTTTCCTTTCTTTGGTTGAACAGAATTCTATTGTCTGACGATCATACTCAGTTGCTTCTAGGATGCCATACTTCCTCAGAGGTTACATACTGCTCTTTGGGGTATAATCCTCTATAGACTAGGCAGAAATTGATACGTTTTATTACCAAATACACTCTGCCTCTACTCATATATTCATGACCGTATAGAGATCACTGTGTTTCTGGAACACACAGTGACATTATTTTATAAGGGAAGACCTTTATCTGAGACATTATAAACAGCACATTTATTTCAAGAAGGAAAACCTGTTAGAAGACTCTGACATAAATTCAACATACAAATAGTAAGACATCTGTTCTTTACTAAGTACATCATTGAGAAAGTTACTTAACATCTCTGAGCCTCAGCTTCTTTATTTGTGGCATAGATAATCTCCACCTTTCTTTATCCCAACTTGGTAGTAGGAAAGATGACATGTGAAAGTACCTTGTGACTGTAAAATGACATACAGGTGCAGGGGTGTTATGAATGATGAAAGCAGTTCTTTGGGGTTTCAAATCTCCTGTTTTAAACTCAACTCTCAATGCTTGCATCTTCCAACTACACATGCTCAAATGGACCCAAAACTCTAACATTGAACTACAGTGCCCCCTAGCCCATGTAGGAGGTCAAGGCAGCTGACAGGCCTCATGAATAAGCTCTACCACAGATGGTTCTTTTGCCTGAGGGAAAGGCCATTAATTGTACTTTTGGACGATTTCCATCTGTCCAAAAGGAAAAACGCTTAAGCATTTTTTCAGTACTTGCCTGTAACATTGGTTTTATTTTTTTTATTTTTAAAAAAGGGATAAAATTAAATATCCTTCACTATTTAAATTTCCTTCCTCCAGAATTCTGTAAATGAAGTCTTTTTCAAAGGATAGCACGAGATTTATCTTAGGATTCAGTATGATGTTTCTGATTTTTATTTTATGACCGATTTGTGGTCTTCAAAATCTTTATAATATAGTGTAAAAGAGGACAGTAGTCAAGGCACTCTTTTCACAGAGGGAGATTATAGGGTTAATTTTTATTTTTTTTGCAAGATTGCACAGTAAGCTGTTATTGTGAGCCTCAGCCCCCCCTAGTTCTAATACACACTAAACTCAAAACAGATACAGAACTGTGTAAGGAAACACCATTGAATATGTCATGTCAAAATATAGAAATATTTCCTAATATGGTTTACAAAAGCAAGATTAAAATGTATATATACCAATTGCTTTCTTCCAATAGGCTACAGTTCTTGTTTATTTTGATTTTTAATCTCATATATTTTTGTGGACTTTTTTAAAGTTTAAATGGTACAGTAGGTAAATTGAGCCCCAAAGTGATGAGTTCTTAGGAAACTGAAATTACTGTACAGGTTTATTTTTCATGCTGAGCATTTAACTATTAATCAGCCAGCTTTCAGAGATTTCTTAGAACATCCTTTTCAATGTAAGATAAGGACTGCAATTCAGTATACTATGGGAGGAGCCAGAAGCTTTGCTAGGCTTTGCCTTCTTTGACTGCTCATCTAAAATTTAATGCGAGTATGTGCATTTGTGTGTGTGTGTGTTTGTGTGTGTGTGTGTGTGTGACTATGGTATGTTGGTGACCAGACTTGAATTATGACACAATCACGGTTGACTTTCAGGCTATATGTCTTTCCCTTTTAGGGGGGTCAAAGATCATTTCAACCTCAGTGTGCTTTTTATGACCCATTAAGGCCACAGCAAATGTGATCACAGGGAACTGGGAGGTGACTTTTTTCACCATTCATTTTTCTTTTCATTTTCTATTAATCTAGCTCAGAAAACACTCAAGACATTAAACATCACTCCTCACCAACTCCTGGCTTTGTGTGATCTGATTGCTTCTAAGGGAAAATCTCTATTACCCTAGCAGTGGTCCCTTGAGTTTCTCTTTTATTTCTCTGATGTATAAATATCACAAACAATAACAACAAACCCTCAAGCCTACAGCAAAGAGAACTGGAGCACAGGGCAACATCACTCTTCTTACTAATTTTTTTTTTTTTTTTTTTTTTAACTTGGTAGGAGAGGCTAAATTTTGGCGAGGATATTGGCATTTATAGGAGGGGCGGGGAAAAGTGTGTCTAATTATATGTTAATAGCTGAACTCGCCTTACCCCTGACCCTTTCCCCCACACCTTGCACACTGGTGAATTTCCCCCGTGAGCTCTTGCGTGGCTCCGCAGACCCTTCTGTCTTTAAGAGAGCCTCCCGCGCCCCTCACTCCGCCCCTTCCAAATCTCTGGGCTCGTCAAAGCCTCCCGAGAGCCATGGTTGGTCCAGGCAGGCGATCAGAGCACCTCATGGAGCGGCTGCTTACCAGGGCTGGGGTGGGGTGGGGTGGAGGGGTCTGTTTGTAGTACTCGCAGTCCTGATGTCACAGGCGCGGCAAGGACATCGCAAGGAGGAGTCGGATTACAGTAAAGATGGGCAGTGCAGCAGGCAGCCCCAGCGCACGCTCCAGCCGCCGGGGATCTTAGCCCTGGACAGGCAGCCTGCAAGGCGCTCATCCCGCGGAGGAGGCACGCTGCGCGCTCGCTGCTCTCCACGCCGGGGACGTTTCCACCGAGTGTAGCATGAAACGGCTCTGCTCCGTGTGTCAGCCTTGGGTGCGAGCTGAAGCTGAAGACGCCGCGGTAGGGTTTCAGCTGTCTGATTAATGAGAAACATAATGTATTTTGGTGAGTGTTCACTCTGATGATGCAATTCGGGGGGGTGCCCGGTTCTTCATCAGTGCAGACAAGCCCTTAAAAAAAATCTTTAAGATGCAAAAATAAATTGCATTAAACCTACCTCCAGTTGGCTACTGGAAAACCAGCTGGTGCAGCCTTCAAGCTTTCTTTGTGCTACCATGGGGTGGTTGTATTAGCTATAGATGAGTTTCAGTTGGAAAAGAAAAGAGATAATAGGGGTGGAGGGAGGGCAAACTTTGCCTTGATTTGTCGGAATGAAGTTGGCCTTTTTAGCTAGGTGAGGAAGGAGCAATGGTGCAGCGTGGGAAGTCATGAGCTAACTTAATGGAATGTGAAACAAAGTTCCTGTCCTATTGATGCTGTGGAAGCTGAGTCAATATGAGCTTTAAGCATTGGGTTTTTTCCTAGTTCTGAGGCAGGAAAGGAAAACATTCTCTAGAGAGCAGCGATTGAGCAGCAGAGAACACTCCCCCATACCTTTCCAGGGCTCCATCTAGCTGGGAGCAGCCCAGCACAGAATGCACATTATTATAAACCTTTAGAGGTCTCGGAGCTGTTAAATATTTGTGCAGTTTAGTTTTGTGCTACGGTGGAAACCTCATTCAGATATTCGGCTGGGCTGTTTGCATTTCCAGAAAGCATGTTGAGGCTTAGAGCTGGGCCATCAGTTGAGCAGTGGAAGGGGGCTCCACGCTGTACATTTGAACATAACGCTGCAACTTACTACTAGGAGAGAAGGCAAAGCACTTCGCTAAGAAGGAAGCCAAGGATAAAGACTGAATATCCTTTTCTCCTCCCTGAAGTAATGCTTTCCTTCTGTAAGCCCCATCCGGCCTCATCATTTAACTGCATCTATCTGATATTAAAAGGTTCGTGAGAGCGAATGACGAGGGGCCAGGGAATGTATCTAAAGACGCAAATGCTCTGGGTGGTTTTTCGGTTTGCTTTAAATATTAAATCTAGAGTCTTCTTTCAGATGAAAGAGGCATTTAGGTAAACTTGTGTTGGGGCACTGTTGGTTTGCTGGGCATTTATTTTCTGTGTGGACTGTTTGCTTTGTTTTGTTTCCTTGAGCCTTTGCAACATTTGAAAAAGTGTGGAAGGAATCCAAGTTGCAAAAGCTAAAATGCCTTTAGTTGTCTTGACAGCAATTTTGATTTCCTTGTAATTTGTGTCCTATTAGAAAAGAAGTTTTAAATTAACCTAAATTGATTTGGAAGAAACCATCTTTAGTTCATAGCCAAATTTAAACAGAATCTAGAGTTAAACACCACCTCTCTCCAGAGGGGAGTGATGGAGGTGGCTGGCTTGTTCATTGGCCACTAATAAAAGTGTTTATTATGAATATATTATTGATAAATGGAAAAACTTGTAAAAATAATATGTCTTTGGACAAGATAAAATTTCAGTATCTGGAATGATATTGAGGGGTGAGGGTGATGAAATATGTTATAATTTTAGGTTAAGTTTTCAGCCTCTTCCAACAATTCCTTACATGATTGTAGTGGGGACTTAGGGCTATGGAGAATAGCAGTAGAGTCTGTAAGTACTGGTCAAAGGCCATCCACGCTACACTGGGTCTGATATGGCTATTGGAGAAATATTCACTGGGCTAACTCATATTATTAACTGTATGCTAGCACAGCCTCTTTCTAAAGCAGAATGATTCACAGGGTAATTAGTTTCATTGTGTAATGCAAGTTTTTAATAGTACATATCTAAATGTGATGTCCTACTTACTTCAAATGAAACTCTACTCTTTGAAAGACAAGGCTAAAGTTGCCCTTTGTGTCATGAACATGGATTTGTCTCACCATAATTCAGCACAAGGAATGTTTTTCTATTCTCAGAGGAAATCGTGTCTATTAAGGAATGCTACTTCCTTCAGATTATGCTATGCAGGCCCTTGCTCAAGCTATTAGACATCCAGAACTCTGGGAGCCCACCTGTCTCTAATAAAATGCATGGAACAAGATCTAGGGCAAAAAGAATTGAGCAGTCTACCCCAGGCATGTTAAAAATTTCTGCAGCATTCTAATGCCTGTAAATCCTTAGACTATGTGTATATGCATATATGTACATACACATCTATGTGAGTATGTGCGTGTATATTTGTGTGTATTCAGAATTTCAGGTAATTTTTCAGAAAAATGCTTTTCATATTGCAGATTGACCATTACTTTTTTCTTCATTTGTCAACTGCACATAGTTTATCCATTCAGGGAGAAAAGGGACAAAGGGAAAGCAATGCTACATTCTTGTACTTTTCTGGTGATTTGTGAAAATGGAATAGAGCTATTAGAAGTCTTTATCATTTGTGTCCTCAGCAGAGAGTGATGAAGAGCAGAGTTATGCTGTGGTCTGGGGTCAATTGGTATGAAGCAAGATAATTACTTCTCTTATAAATAATCTGATTTGTCAGTGTTGCCCTTCCTCCAAGTGTAACTGAACAATTGCTGTCTGAATCGGCTGTCCCAGCCTACCTGAGTCTCTGTCAGCCTCCTTTTCCTTAGGAACTGGACAGTTGAACCCTGTCCTATCTCCGTGGGAGTCAGCTGCATGTGTACAACTTAGTGGAGTATGTCCTATTTCCAGTTCTCAAGAATAGCTCATGTTTGGAGTATTTTGTCTCAGGTTTACAAGACAAATGGACCCTTTTAATGACTTAAAGCTCACGCTTACCTTCCTTCGAGAGTTTAGTGCAGTATTTTCAGTAATTGTTCATTTGCACTTCCTGCTCAGCAATTTAAGAGTTTGCTATTTAGTCACCCTGGATACTTTTTTACTTATTCTATCGATCCTGGATCTTGCATTCATTTCTTGGAGTTACATTTAAGGTTCACATGGGAGAAAGAAGTGGGGAAAATCCTAGTCAGCAAGCTGAGCGAGGTTTACTGTAAAAGCAAGAGAAAATAATAAATACTTATAAAGTTACCTTCCCACCCCCATCAATATTTTAGATAGTTAAAAATTACATGTGCCAAGGATGAATACTTATTAATAATTTATTCAGAAATAAAAGCCAGACAGCTGGGAGACTTCTTCCCAGATTAAGGAAAAGATGCTCCGGGTGGTTATCAGTACAGTGGACTTAGCTGCTGGGTTACAGTTTGCTTGAGAGGAGTGTGCTGGTATGAAGGCCAGGTTCTTTGCTTGAGTGCATCACAGCAATTGCTCAGCCCCTGGCAGAAGGTTGTAACTGTGCACCGTCTCCAGCTCCAAGTGCCGTATGTTTGAATCATCTCCCCATTTCCATCTGGCTGGACACATTTCTCCACTGCTGGAGTGGTGAGTCATTGCCAGTGGTCATGTCAACCACACAGATTCCCCATGGTTGGCCAGAGAAGTACCATGTCTCACCCTCTGTAATAGGGAGAGAAAATTGTTATGTGTCTGAAAATCAGTATGTTTTCAGATCTGAGTCAAGTAGATAGAGACCATGGTGAGCTTGCAGCCGGAGGGGGGGCTGGAGGGGAGCTGGGGCTTTCTTGGTGAGAATACTCCAAAAAAATGAAATGATGCACTTTAAGCAAATGAGCAGAACTGAAAGACAAATATTAGAGGTCTCTCTAAATGTTATTGTTAACCTAGAGAAAAGGGAAGGTAGAATTTAGAAAGTATGAATACATCATTCAAGTTCACCTTGATATGAACTGAGGATCAGCTGTCTTTAAAATGCCTAAGAAAAATAGGAGAAATACTTAGTGGTATGACTATCATAATAAAAAAAAATACTTCATTGAGGAAGCATTTGATATAACAACTTGGAAAATTAAAAAAAAACAAAACAAACAAACAAAAAAACTGTTCTAAAAATTCTAGACCAGAACTCTATTTCCTTGCCTGTAATAGACACATTTGGACATAGTCTTAGGAAAGACTTTTGTTTTCCCCCTGGGATATGGAGAACGTTCTCAAGTCAGCATTTACACTTTCAGTTGTGGCTAGACCATCAAGTTCACCTCCAAAGCAGTGTGTTGGAAAAAAAGTTAAACAGCAAGGTTATGAGCAAGGAAATGATCAGAAAGCAGCAGGCAGCAGAGAAAAACATTCCTCTTTTTTAGTGTTTTCAGTGAAAATATTTAACTCTTTCTAATTAGTTTGTACTGAGTGATCTGTTACAGGGAATTAGGTCCACTAGACTCTTTCTAAACACTCAGGAGGTATTTCTGTCTTACTGAGGCTGACAGGGGAGAGAATTGTTTGGGAAAGAACAGCTATGTTGAAATTTTCTCTTTTAAGTTCGAAGGCATTGCCATTATGTTTTATTATGAATGAATCTAAAGGGATGCAATAAAATACTATATAATAGGGATGGAGAATGTAACAGGTGAGTACAGTTGGAAAGGGTACAATGAAAAAAACAAAACAAACAAAACAAAAAAAACCCTGAATTCGAAAAGAACTTAAAAAATTGTAAACATTTCTTTCTCAAGACTATTCTCTTTTAAATTCATATGAAGTTCTTGAGAAGCCAAATTCCAATTTTGATCAATATACCAATAACACAGATTCTTTTTTACTCCCTTAAATTTTGAGCTCATTTTATTAAAGGGCCTCTTTAGTTGTTGTAATTATATGGAAATGAGATGGGTTTATTTAAGAGATACATTCCAAAATTCAGGAGATAATGACTTGCAAAGTTACCCCTTTTGTGGGAGGCATAATTGTTCCAAAAAACAAATGAACAATTTAAATTATTGGTTTCTGACTTCCATTCCAGAAGATTTGGTCACAGCTGCTTCTGACTGAACCCTCCCTTGATAAGACAAGATGTGTTGGTTAGTGTGTGTGTGTGTTTAACATTGGAATGTCAAGTACTGCCTTATTAGATAGATACCCAATATTATACTTCATTACCAGCTTTCATGTTTTCCTAGATCTTTTCACATCATTTGAAATGTGACACATTAAGTATTGATTTAATAAGATGAATATTAAAGTGTTTTTAGAGCACAGCTGGCTTTCCAGTTTAGCAACCATAATATACATGAGAGATTTTAAAAATTAAGTCATAAGGATAATTTTCAAAAGGCTTTTCCTGCTTAAGAAAGCATGATGCTTGTATAAGCAGAAGCCTATTTCTGCTTTGACCTTGAGAAAGTGATGTTTCCATTTGTATGGCACCATGAAAAACATGTCAGGAAAGAACAAAGGTCACAGTCCCTGCCCTCTCCCTTTCTGCCTCTCTTTAAAGAAGCCATTACATATCATTTCCCACAAAGATTAGTTTTGCAACAGAATTTCACACATGATTGGTGGCATTAAGAGAAAATACAGCATAAGAGGTGGCTAGAAATATCAAAGCTTAAAGTGGTTGAGATCATGCTTGAACCAAATTGCTAGGATTGAAACTAGGAAGACGCTTTGCTCTGTCACAGCATTAAAATCGTTATGAAGCAGCTGGAAGTCAGCCCTGATTGAATATGAACTTCAGGTTTGCACAGCCTTTAAAATGGAAGGTATTTCCATGAATTCCTCTTGGTTCCAAAACCTTAAATTTATGTGAGCCTCTATTGGAACATAGGATAGGATGCAGTGAACCCCTTCTCCTTCTTACCAATCTGTTTCTTCTTTTTTTCACCTACTTGCAAGATCACATTTCTGTAAGTTGAGAGAAAAGTAATGGGATGAAGGTCAGAAAGAAAATTGGCATCAGTATCAGGAGTGATGCTCAGAGCAAATGCTATCTGCCCCCAAACATTGTACATGGTGGGAGGGAGGTGCTATGGGGACCTCAGCACCTCCCAAAATGTGATACCACACATTTTGGGTATCACCATTTTGGGATGGTGGGCTGAAAGATGTAATAGATAAATGTTGCTGAATCTGTATCTTCGGCATTGCTCAGTGTCAGGCGCTTACAAATATATGTTGGATGTGAAAGACTGAATGAGTGTTGGAAACCAGACAGGAAAGAAATCTGCTTCCTCAACACATCCCCTAAGGCTGATGTTTCCTATGAAAGCTAGTGCTTGGGAGTGCACAAGAAAAAAAAAAAATCCTTTTGCTCTTCAAACACTAACTGCCTTTTTAAAAATTCCATTAAAGTAAAAACGAGTCATTAGAAATTTAATGTTAGATTAAATACAATGAGTTCCACAATATTTTTTTTTCTGTTTCTAGTTGCTTCTTCATAGGACTCTGCAAAGTGAGAAGAGAGATAATTACAGAATAATAGGGCCAATGCACAAAAATGTCTGATGAATCCCTAAAACCATCAGAAAATATGGTAAAATTATGCTTTATAACAACTCTCCTGGTCATAATTTCAATTCTCAATTCCCTTTGTTTACATGAACTTGCCCCAGATGTTGGTATTCCTGTTGGGTGGCTAGAATGGACAGGAAAATACCCTATTTTCATACAAGTAGCTGAAAAGGCATAGAAAGCTGTGGAGGTTATCATTTGCAATGGCAGAAGAAAATGGACATAATTTTTACTACTGTTTTCAAGGATTTTGTAAAACTGTTCTTTACATTTAATTTTTTTTCATATTGGTGCATTTTCCTGATAAGGAAAGTATTACTACTTGTGGCAGATTGCTTTGAGGATAAAAACAATGAATACAAACATATTTTAATAAGCATGATCCCTTGCACTTGTATAACAATTGTATTTTTTAATACATGTAAATATTATGCTTTTTTGTCTTCAAAATGACCCATTACAGGAGGTAGACAAAATATAATTATTCCTATTTTTAGATGTAGCATTTGAGCCTTAAATGACTGAAACAACTTTCTCAAGGTCACATAGCTAGTAACTGTTAAGGAATAGATTCTAAGTCAGTACTGCTGAGACTTACTTCAGTGCTCTTTATAGTAAAAGATAAGGGGTATTTTTATAAATGAAATATAATTTGTAATAGTAACATGCAAAAAATTTTTGCTCATAAATAGAGAAATGAATATAAATGATTCGGTCTGTTTTTTGATTTTGTGGAATCACAATACAGAACTCTGTACATAATTTAGAATTGTATTCTTTTTATTTTAATCAAGTGATTAATAATCACAAAAAATAAATACTGCTTACAAGGCATGAGTCAGTGTTATGGATTAAATATTTATTTTCCTTTCCCCCAAATTCATAAGTTGAAGCTGTAATCCCTAATATTATAGTATTAGGAGGTGAGGCATTTGGGAAATACATTAGAAGCTCTGGGATTTGACCACTCACAGGACTATAAAAAGCTGGTCAACCTACAGAAGTGGTCAAAATAAGGAGGTACTGACACGTAAATAGAGTGCATGTTTAGTCTATGACAATTAGATCAGCTTAAAGGGATGGTCAGTGTAGGGAGGTGGTCAACTATGGGGATTCTACTGTATTAGGTTTAGATAATGTCATGAGGATGGAGCCATCGTGATGGGATTAGTGTCTTTATCAGGCTATGTGAGCCTATAGCAAGAAGCTGGCCACTGAAAGCCAGAAAGAGAGCCTTCATCTGAACCAGAGCAGACTTACTGTCTTGATCTTGGACTTCCCAGCCTCAAGAACCATAAGAAATAAATGTCTGCTGTTTAAGCCCTTCCCTTTATGGTACTTTGTTATTGCAGCCTGAGCAGACTAAGATACCTGGCCTCAGGCAGAATCCAGCTTTCTTTACTGCCATAGCTTCTCCATTTTAGATTTTAATATCTAAAACTTGTATAAATTATGTGCTACATGTTTTTGCTATCTCATTATGGAATTACAATGCTTAGAAAAACATTGTAAGTTATTTGTGCTAAAAACTGTTTGATATTTAGAAGACCCCACCTCTGCTATTTGATCAAGGTGGAATCTTAGCCTGTTCTTTATCTTGTGACTGATAAAGAGGAAAAAGGGGCCCGTTACATAATCTTAAGTCTTCCACTTAGTAGTTCTGTCTCCTTAGTCAAGTCATCTCATATTTTTGATATTTTGTTTCTTTGTAAAATGAAAATAATATTTCTTGCATTTCTATTTTGAGGACTAAAATATACAGTATGCATAAAAGTGCCTAATACTAGGAAGTACCTGGTAGGCAGTCACTTAATTTTAATTATTTCTTACTTTCATCCAGCCCACATACAAATGTATAAAATTGAGAAAAGGGATTTTTAACCTGTTTGGGTTGAGCTGGGAAATAGGAACTGAGCTAAGTAACTTGCGTAGAAGAACATTAATGCAGATAATGTATTATATAGGTTGTGGAAGAGCTGAAAAGCCATTGGGGAATGGTAAGGCAATCCAAAGAGTAGCAATAGCAAGAAACTGTTAGTGATAAATGGAGACACAAAAGACAGAGTCGTGGAGGCTAGCGCCTAGAGACTCCTGGTAGGAGCTGGAATCATGGCGAGTCTAAGACATTGAAGCATGCGGGGGGGATCCTGCCTTAGGTTAAGAGATAGAGAAATACCATGGCTTCTCCCTTCTCCCACCTTGAATCCATTGCTTCCATTGGTGGAACAGAGCTGCCAACTTTCCAGACAGCTTGAGAAATGCATTCTGCAGGTATCATCCCTGCTCCTGTAGCTCAGTGGAAGGGCAAGAATGGATCTCAGGGCAAACTGGCCACAGACCTGAAGGGAAATCTTATACCTGATATGGCAGTAGCACTTTAAATGGGTGTGTGTTTCTGCAGTGGCATCTCAAGTATCAGTGAGAGTTTGGTTGGGGAAGATATGCTTAAGAGGAAAGGAGTGTGTGTGAAGAGCTTTGGGCAGCTCTTCAACAATCCTCCTGGCTCAAGTATCTACTTTGTTACTTTCTGGTAATGTGACTTTGGACAGATTAGTGAATCTCTTACTGCAATTTTTTTTATTATTATTATTAAACAATGAGTTAAAGAATCTGACAGCAAAGTTCAATGAGATTTGAATACAAGCTTCACAATCTGCATAGCACCACATAAATGGGCCTTGTTATAGACATGTGTAAAACCAAGGCACCTTATAATTTCAACTTACAATATACACAAGCAAATGGTGTAACCAAAACGTGTGTGTCCCTGCAATATTCTGAAATTAAAAAGAAAAAAAAAAGAAGAAGAAGAGGTGAATTTCAACCATAACAACTTGGAAATGTGTGTTCAGCTATGTAGTTTAGCATTGGGACCAGATTTCTGAGTGGACTGAGAATTTTCAGTTTAAATGTAACTTAGAGGTCACCTCTAATCTGTTTTTGTCATTCTTCTGTAACAAAGGGAAAATGCAGATGAAGAGGTAGGAGAGAGAAACTGAGCAGGGCAGGAATTCTGAGATTCCAAACCCCGTATTCTTTCTACACCAGGACTCTAATGGGGATGGACACATTGGAAGCTGA
The DNA here is from genome assembly GCA_963574355.1 of Loris lydekkerianus. NCBI lineage: Eukaryota > Metazoa > Chordata > Mammalia > Primates > Lorisidae > Loris > Loris lydekkerianus. The sequence goes on along the minus strand of CAUYPK010087061.1, from coordinate 12,840 downwards.
AAGAGTTTATTAATAGTTGCTTGGGTAGTGAAGAGGGATTTGGTATTGATTTTTATCTATCCCTCCATGTGTTGCTGGACTTTTAAAGATAGATTTTTTTGCCTGACTCTGCCTAGTATAAAAAAATAATAATAATAAGGCAAAACATTCTGCCCTTCCTGTACGGAAATATCAGCGTCTCTCTCAGAGCCTGCTTGTAAAGTCCTGTGACAGTTCATAACTTATGTGCTCTTGTTTTCAGGTAACATCAGGATAGCTGCTGGGAAGCTTTTCCCTTTCAGCACAATATAGAAGGTATGGATTACCACCAGATGTTTTAATAAGCTGCCCTAAGGAATGGCAGGCTGTAACTTAGAGGTCTTTGGGGGTTCTTAGGATTTGTATTCTAAAGATTTATCAGTTAAATGTATATTAGATGGCAGATTAATTTTTTTTTTTTTTTTCCTTTAGGGTAAAGTTGTATAGGCTCCTAAATACTAACCTGGTGAATTACTGATTTTTTGACACTGTTCCCTGGTTTTTCTTTACTTTTAAATTGCTTAATAAGTAAGAATATTATAACAAGAAGCTCAAGACATGGGCTTTATGTGCCTCTTGGTTTCTTTAAAGAATTCTCAGCTCCCCTTTGTGAATAGCCCTGATGCCCACAGGTGTTGACAGGTGATGTGGCCACCACCCACAGAAGAGGAATTTGATATAGGCTGTATGCTTGGTTTGGTCCAGGTGCTGCTGTGGGTTATTATATTGCTACTTACCACCAGCTTAGAAGGAACATTAGTGGATCCAAATCATGGCTGTACAAAAGAATCACCTGGGGAGCTTAGAAATGATACTCATATCTAAACCCCACTACGGTCCAGTTCTCTAGGGGTAGGTACAGACATCTATATTTTCTTTTTAATCCCCTCAGTTAAATCTATAAGATCACCAGAATAAAGAACAGCTGAGATGGATAATTTTAACCATTTTATAGAGAACATCCTTAGGCCCTTTGAATTCCCAGCTCTCCCCAGGTAACCCCTACAGCAGTTGGCAGGGTCACAGTCCCAAACCAGGTTGATTTCATACAAAGCTCATGTTCTTCCCTTCATAACCCACTGCCTTTTCTCAGGAAAATCAGCCTATGGCGTGATGTCTGGACCTGGTTACAAACTCCCTTGTGCTGTCCATCCCTGGTTTCCACAGTGAAAGTCACTAAAGGATGGGAACCTCTCCTTTCTCTTTAAAACTATTTATAGAGCTTGCACACAAAGGAAGTTCACATCATACTAGTTGATTCAGGATCATGGTGATAGGGTTCTGGAAAGGATTTGGAAAGCTTGCTTCTCAAAATGTAATGTTTGTACCAATCATCTGAGAATCATCTTAAAATATAGATTCTGATTCAGTGAGTCTGAGGTGTGGTTGGGAATCTGCCTGTCTTATCAGTCTGCAGGTGATGTTGATAGTATTTATTGACCCACTAATCACAATGAGAGTAGTTGGGCTTCAGAAATCATTTTGCTAAGCTAATACTTTATGCAGGTGTGGGACATCAGGTGTAAGTGTCCAATCTAAGGATCTCTATTTTTATTCTATAAAATACTCAGTGGTCCATGGATTGTGCTCCAGTTAGGGTGACTAACCATTCTATTTTGCCTGAGACTGAGAGGATTCACAGGACATGGAACTTTTTGTGCTAAAACTGAAAAACTGAGAAAGTCTCACAGACTGTGATGAATTGGTTCTCTAATTCCAACAGACTGAGTCTGGACCCTAGTTTTGATACTCAGAGTGGAGAGAAGTTGAGCAAGCCTTAGTTTCTTTATCTGCAAAGCAGAAATAATAAATTACACTCCACAGGGTAGTTATAAGGGCTAAACAGCACATGTAAAGCACTGCACATGTTCAGTCAGTGTTGGCAATGGCTACTGCTGGTCATTCATAGACCTGACTTAGTGCTTCCCTTCATTACTGAAAAGAAGAAATACCCCCAAGTCAGGTGCAGGTGGCCATGGATCATCTATCTTCTCTAATCTCTGTATAGGGAAGTCGGCTTGCAAATAAGCTCCTTCCTCTGATCTGATGGTCAAGCTGGAGTGAAGTCACTCTTCAGTATACACTTGGCCTACCCCGAACATCAATACGAATGTTTTTTGTTTGCTGTTTAGAGAAAGAAAAGCCTGGCTGAGACTTTACCATCTTGGGACACTCTGAACTGGCCCCTTGTGTTCCTGTTGACCTTGTTTATCCATTAGCGATTCTCTGAGCTCTGTAACAACTTATGAGGGCAGCTGCAACTAATGACTGTGCCTTCCATCTCCTGATCCGTCATTGTGTTAACAGTCGATATCCTTAAAACAACACACACAGACAAAGCCGCACCTCCATCGCAGCTTCCAATAATCATGACCACCAAGAGTGAGAAAGAAAGACTCTGAACTGACACACTTCCTAGCACGGTGCCTGGCACAAGGATCATGGAGTAATCAACATTTGTTGAGGGTGATGCCAAGCTGTGGGATCACTCTCTACGGCCAGTCAATTTTCAGTAGTGATCTGTGGCACCATCTTCTCTTGCTCAATTGGCCGGTGTTGATGAATGAGGCTGACATTGCTAGTCCTTACCAAGGAAAGCCAACTCGCTCACTCCTATCAAATACCATCCACTTCTCAGAACATTTAGTCAGCCATGTATGTGGCTCTTAGGTGAGAAGTAAATGCACATTTGTTTTTCTGTTATCACTAGTAGTAAGTGGGGCAGCTACTAGGAGCAGATTGTTTCACAGGGGAGGTTACTGGGGCTGAACTGCTGCTGATTAGTATTTCGGACAAGAAAACAAATGGGCAACAAAGCAGAATCTACTCTTGCTTTCTTTGAGCATAATATGTGGTTGCAGAAAGGGCCCAACATAATCACACTTTTGCTTATGTCCATGAGGGAGGAAAAATTGGGAGATTTTTGTCTCTGCTCTCTTCTCTGCTTATTATAGCCATATCCTATACCCTGCTGAAAGTGTATTAAACATAAGGGGCCAACGTCTCCATTTGATAGGAAATCAAGGCCGCACGATTAGTAACTGCATGTATTTGGCTATTACCAATAGTTAAATTAAAAATTAAAACTTTATAGTTTAAATAGTGGGATGAATATCGATGCATTGCCCAAACCTCAGCTTCCAAATGAGTAACTTGAGGTAATAATGGCAACTTACTCTACTTCACAGAGAAAAGCTGTAACTACAAATAAGGCTAAGATTGCCTACGTGCTAGCCCAACCAGTCCTCATCAACAACCCTATAAACAAAAGCATTATCAGTATGCCTATCTTCCAAATGAGGAAACTGAGGTACAGTGAGATTAAAGTGATACTAAATTAAGTGGCTCAGTTGGGTTGTACTCAAGATATCTGGCTCCATAGGTCTCCCCACCACAATATTTTATGTTTTATGTGACCTTGAATAAATTCCAGCCTCTGAAAACTGAAGGCTTGAAGCAATTATCATTATTCAAATAGAGCTAAAGTTTTTTGAAAAAGGTAACAAACTACTAGAGAACCAATTCTGGCAAACAAAACTCTTCTCTGTTTGCAAGCTAAGCAGCCACCGGTGATGTAACCTGAGGCTGAGATCAGGGAAAGATTCCAGAAAGTCTATACAAAGGGCAGGAGATACAAAATCTTGTGCTGGAAGATGTAGCACTAGCACCTATAATTCTCCAAAATTGTGCCTTAAATGGCTGGCTTCTCTTAAGTGTTTGCTATGTGCCAGGAGAAGGCCTATGACCCTAACCTCTGTGAATATGCCTGATAAAGGGTCTACACTGTTGCAAATAGAACAACAGATTTCTTTCTAACTCCTTTCTTCATGGGTGTATCAGGCAACATGCCACATGTAGGGGGATCTCCTCCTAGCAGATAATAATCCAAAATTCAATTAGACCCTTGAAGCACCAGGAACTGAGAGAGACCATGCATTCTTTTAATACCTTCAGAATATTTTTGTATTTTTTGAAAAGATAATGCATGTACAAATTTTAATTAAATATTATTATAGTGTACATAGTGAAAACTAAATCTTCTCCAACCCCAACCATTTTGTTGCATTTGAGAATCTAAGTTTCACAGAAGGCTTCGTGTATGTGTATTTACACCCCTCTGGGAAGCTTACTATGATCCTTGTTTGGCATATTGTTTTATTTATTATATATTTGTATTCCTCATTCTTATTATTTTATGGGTGTATATGTATACTATTTTAGGGCAGGGACATATGATTTGTTTCACAGACCCATTTAAAAGAAAAATAAGTCGTTTTTATTCCTTTACTACTAAAAACAATGACTATCTTTGTATAACCATAATTCTTCATGTACATGGAAACACTTATCTCTATAGGGTAAATTCTTATAAGGCAAATTTCTGGAGCAAGACCTAGTGAATTCTCATGGGGGTATTGCCGAAGTATCCTATGAAAATCTTTATTGATCAACTATATATATCATTAGAGAGGAGAATGCCTGGCTGTGAACTGCTAAACTGCTTCTCAGACCTCTCAGAGAGGATTTTCAGGGTGAGACAAGAAATCGTTGCCTGCGTTTTGTTGTCTTTACTCTTTCTTCCCAACTCTGATTCTCTATTTCACTTCTATTCTGCTAATTCAGTGCGGATGTTAGTTTGAATATTCAAAAAAATCTATGACGCCATAAAATAGAAAGATGCTTTATGTTTTAAGTATGGGGATAAATGCAACAGGAAGAACATTTTCTAAGTGAAATTTTACCTTCCTGCTTCAAAACTAGGAGGTTGATTATTAAATGATCCCTTAAATCAATTGGATCTAAAACCAAACCTAGTCTTAAATAAAGTTTTATTATTTTTTTTTAAGCCAGTGGGCATTACAGAGAAAACACATCTATGTGTGATTCCCAATTCCAGTGGTGCTTCTTTTCCTAACTCCATGTTATCCTTGTACTTTTTTAGTATGTTTATTTAGCACATGATAGGCTCAAAAATAGTTGGGAGGGTCTATGATAAAAAGAAAATGCCACATTTATTAAAAGGCAAAATGTCCAAGCAGTAATGATGTCACCATCTATTGAGCTCTTAAGCTGTTTACAAACATACACTCATGTTCTACTTAAAGCAAAGCTATTGTTTAGATGTCATCATCTCTATTTTACAAAAGAGAAAATTTGGGGAAGCTCAGAAGATTGTTTCCTGCCCAAGGTCAAATAGATTGAAAATGGCAGGCATAGGATTCAAACCAGGGCTTGCTCAGCATACAATTTGTGTGCCAAAATTTTGACACTACCCTTTGGTACTGTTCAAGTATACTTTTCTTGGCCACTTCTTTGGAATCTTGGTAGTAGGGGACTTTTCTTAGGGTGGACACACTCACTTTCCTGGCACGGAGTTGGAGAGTCTCAAGGACACTCTGCAGTCTCTGCTGAACAATAGTGAAAGTGCAGTTCTACAGTAGGGATGAGGAGAAGGAAGGGGTGGCCAACCAGCTCTTCTCTTCTGTTGGAGGGAGAGGTCTCCAGTGTTACCTGCTGTCTCTTTGGACCATGCCTTACAGTTCCCAGTGATATCAAAGCAAAGACAAGGAAGTGCAGGAAATCAGTAAATCACTGCACTTAATAATATGCTAATTAGGAATGCCCAGTAGCAATCATTCTTCAGTCCTAATTTACAACCCTTCTGTTCATTGAGCCATTTCAAGTTCTCCCCCATCCTAGAGACTATGTAAACATTGTGTAATATAATAGAAGATTCTCTTACCGAGAGATGGCTCCTTAAAATCTCATCTGATAACCTACCTTCTAAAGAGGCGCGACCTTATATTCTTTACCTTATAGTTAAGGTGAGAAAAATGAAGATGGATAAATTCAATCATCTGACACAATTAAGAGTGAGTGGTATAGCTCAGACCACCTAGAGTGCAGGTCTGTTGACTCCTTCCTAGTACTGTTTGCTCTCCCAGGGACATAAGGAAAGTTCATTGTCTCGATTTTTCTTCACAACAAATCTAGGAGGTGAGTATTATGTATAGGCAAGGAGACTGGCATTAAATCATTTCCCCAATGTCATACAGAAAGTGGAGAAAGGAGGAGTTGTATTTCTGTTTCCTGGATTCAAAGCTCCAATCTGCTGTTATTTGCAATAGATTTGAAAGTGGGTGGATCCCTGTACTTGGCAGAGTTGAAATGAATTCAGAGATCCTTCCCTGCCTTAAAATTCCCTGATCCTCACAGCTAGGGGAATAAAAGGGTGGGACTTGTTGCAGCAGTAAATCACGGCAGCCCACACAAGTCCCAAAGGCATGATCAAGTCTCCCTCCTTCCGTTCCTCATTGTCAGCAGTATGCATCATGTATCTCTAGTAAATGCTGTAATTGCCCCTAATGAGCTACCTGACTTGATTCTCTTATGCTTCCAACCGGACCAGCAGTTCACGGTCCCACGGCATAGGCTGCAGACATGACACCACACAATACAATCATACACACTCAGATGCCTTCAGTGGTACTTAACTTCCTGATGTGTAGGGCCAGTGATTAATGCAGCCCAGGTTCTGGCCTCAATTTACTTTGCAGTTTTATTTTTGCAAAACTCCCCTGGAGTCCCCTGCAGAACCACACTTCACTTTTTAACCTGCTCCGCCTTTGCCTCATGTTGCCTGGTGCATAGTTTTTTTGCCATTGGGTCTCCCAAAATCTAAGCACTATTTTATATTTACTCTTAGTTTCTTTTGTCTTTTAAACATTTTACATAAGAACATAAATCTCACAAATTCTTCAAGAAAGTTCACTGCAAATGTACCTTCTTTAGGGAAGACCATCTAATTCCTTGTATAAAAAAGTCTTTTTCTGAATTTTCATGTATAGTATTTTAAAAACATATCTGAGCAAAATCATCAAGTGTTCTAAGTTTACCTTTCCCTAGTCTAAATCTACTGAATCAGAATCTTCATGGGTAGAGATAAGGAATTAGTTTTTTCAAAAACTCCCCCCTTAACTAGACCTATAAATCTAACATAATTGCACTTAAAATATTAATAGGATTCAATTATAAATTAGACATATAGTACAATTTCTCTAAAGAGGAAACATAAGTAAATGTTCCAGAAAATTATAAAAAGGACTGTTCTAATGGGAAAGGTATCTTAAAATAGATCATAAAACCCTAATAATTTCAGTAATTTTGTCCTAAATAATAGACAGGTAGTATAAAATTAGAGTAGCGAGAAGTAAACTTCATGTACTTTTGTATGAGGGGATTTAGGCCAATAATAGAAATGACATTTCAGTTCACTGATAAAAACATAATCTATTAAAGAAATTTTGGAAGAATTGGATAAACATTTAGATAAATAAATAAAGTGCATTCTTATTTCACTTCTTACACCAAAATAAATTGCAAATTAAACAAATATTCAAATATAACAACTGAAGCTATAAATATATATTAAAAAGCCAGTGAAATGTATAAACTTGCAGTGGGTAAAGGCTTTATAATCAGGATACAAGCTCAGAACTATGAAGAGGAGAAATTATAAACTTAACAACATAGTATTAATAACGTGTTTAAGAAAAATAATCTAGAAACCAAGCAAAAAAATCCTACAAAATTGGAAAATAATATTTAACAAAACTTACAAACAAAGTCAGATATATGGCTACTTTCTTTAGTTAACAAAGAGTTTATATGAACCAAGAAAGGCAAAATAACTAAGAAAGATTGGTGAAGAATATGAATATTGACAAATTTATTTTAAATCTATGGAGAGGCAAAAGACCCAGATAACCAATACAATGTTATAGGAGAGCAGAGTTGGAGGACTAATACTACTTCAAAGATCACTGGAAAGCTATAATATAAATGATGTTGTGGTACTGATGAAAGAATAGACAATAAATAGATCAATGGAACAGAACAAATAGCCAATCATTAATCAATTTATGTTTAACACAGGAGCAAAGGCAGTACAATGGAAAAATGAACAAATGAACATCCATAGGCCAAAAAATAGAATCTAGACAGAAACCTTATACCTTTCACTAAAATTAATGGATTTTTAGCTCCTAATGGATCACTAACTTAATGTAAAACACAGAACTATAAAACTCCTGGAAGGTAACATAAGTTTGGCAAGACTTCTTAGGTCTAACTCCAAAAATATGATCCATGAAAGAAAGAATTGATAAACTGAGTTTTGTTAAAATTAGAAATTCTTGCTCTGTGAAAGACAATGCCAAGAGAATCAGAAGCCAAGCTACAAATGGGGAGAGAATATTTGAAAAGGACATGTCTGTATAGAGAAATGTCATCTAAAATATATAAAGAACTTTTCAAGCTCAAGAATAAGAAAATAACCAACCAGATTAAAAATGGGCCAAAGACTTCACCAGATACCTATCTAAAGAAGATACACAAGTAAAAAGGCATACGAAAAGCTGTCCTACATCATATGTCATTAGGGAGGTGCAAATTAAAATGAGATACCACTGCACACCTATCTGAATGGTCAAAATCCAGAACAATGACAACATCAAATGCTGCCTAGGATGTGGAGCAACAAGAACTCTGATTCATTGCTACCGAGAATACAGAATGGTTTAGGGACAGTTTGGCAAGTTTCTTAGAAAGCTAAACACACTGTTTTCATACAATCAGTAATTTCCTTTGTTGGTATTTACCTAAGGAAGCTGTATCCATACAAATAACCTGCATATAGATGTTTAAAGCAGTTTTGTCCATAACTGTCAAAACCAGGAAGTACGAGGATGTCTTTCTCTAGGTGAATGAATAAACTGTGATATGTTCAGAGTCTAGATTCCAGACAGAGGAATATTATTCAGCACTGAAAGGAGATGAGCCACCAAGCCATAGAAGCCATGGAGAAACCTTAAATGCACATTACCAAGGGAAAGAAGACAACCTGATATGACATACTGTATGATTCCAACTATATGACATTCTGGAAAAGGTAATACCTTAGGAAAGGTTACTGGTTGCTAGGCTTTAGGGTGGAAGAAAGAATGAATAAGCAGAGAGCACAGGATTTTCCTGCAGTGAAGCTATTTTGTATGATAATATAATGATGAATATACCCTATTATAAATTTTCTAAATTCATGAAATGTAAAACACGAAGGGTAAATCCTAATATAAACTGGACTCTCGATGGTTATGACATGTCAATGTGGAATGTGGGATCATCAATTGCAATGAATATACCACTATGGTGGGGAATGTTGACAACAGGGGAGGTAATGAAATGTGTGGCAGCAGAGGATATTTTGGAAATCTCTGACTTCTTTTGTTCAAAATTACTGTGAATCTAAAACTACTCTAGAGGTCCTGGTGCAGTGGCTCACGCCTATAATCCTAGCACTTTGGGAAGCTGAGGCAGGTGGATCACCTGAGCTTAGGAGTTTAAGACCAGCTTGAACAAGAGTGAGATTCTATCTCTAAAAAATAGCCAGGCATTGTGGTGGGTGCCTATAGTCCTAGCAACTTGGGAGGCTGAGGCAAGAGGCTTGCTTGAGCTCAAGAGTTTGAGGTTGTTGTAAGCTATGATGCCATAGCATTCTACCAAGGGTGAAAAGTGAGACTTTGTTTCCACCTCCAAAAAAAATAAATAAATAAATTAATTAATTAATTTTAAAAACTGGGGTAGAAAATAAAATAGATTAAAGAGAAAGAAAATGAATAAACCCATGTAAAGAAATATGTATTGTCAATGAAAATACACTAAACTTTGTTCATAGAAAACAAAATATAAATCAGAGTAATGAGACACATAATAGACCTTCACTTACCCATTGGTAAATTTTTAAGAGTTGGGTATGGGGAGGGCCATTCTTAGGTGCAATTATGTAAAGGGAATACACTTTGGTATACTCTGCATAAAGTGATTCAATAACATTTATATATGCACACATCCATTTTTATAGCAGGTACTCTTTTCCCTAATACCATTTTTAATAGGTCTGCACAGCTAAGGATACAACAATTAAAAGTAAAAAGACAATATCAGAATAGGAAAAGATATTTGCATGTTATGACCAGACAAAGGCTTGATAACTAAGATCTATAGAGAACTCAAATTAATCAACAAAAAAAAGAGCAAACAATCCCATCTATCACTGGGCAAGAGACATGAACAGAATCTTCTCTGAGGAAGACAGATGAATGGCTAACAAACACATGAAAAAATGCTCATTGTCCCTAATAATCAGAAAATTCAAATCAAAACCACTCTGAGATACCACCTAACCCCAGTAAGATTAGCCCACATCACAAAGTCCCAAAGCTGCAGATGCTGGAATCAACGTGGAGATGGGAACACTTTTACACTGTTGGTAAGACTGCAAAGAATATAGCTGCTTTGGAAAGAAGTATGAAGAATCCTCAAAGATCTCAAATTAGATCCTCTCATTTGATCCTGCAATCCTACTACTAGGCATCTACACAGAAGAAAAACAAATTGATCATAAAGACATTTGCACTAGATTGTTTATTGCAGCTCAGTTTACAATCACCAAGATGTGGAAACAACCGAAATGCCCATCAACTCAGAAATGGGTGAACAAGCTGTGGTATATGTGTATCATGGAATACTATTCAGCCATAAAAAAGATGATGATTTTACATCTTTTGTATTAACCTGGATAGAGTTGAACACCTTCTTCCATTCTTCTTAGTAAAGTATCACAAGAATGGAAGAACAAATATCCATTGTACTCAATACTAATAGAAGCCTATAGATAATCTAATTCATACCCACATAAAATAAAAACTTATTTCAATTCAAGTTAGGGAGAGGAGAAAAGGGGAAGGAGAGGCAGAGGGGGCTCCCACTTACTCAGTATAATGCAGGGATATATGGCACACTTTTGGGGTGCAGGACACAACTACAAGAAGGACTCTAGCTAACAAATTCAAATATTGTGACCTGGTTGTATCCTCACATTAACCCTAAATTAAAAAAAAAAAAATAATGATGACATATAACAGTCAATCACCAAAAAGGATGTGGATACACTTCCTCTTTCATGGCTTATCAACTGTGCTGTCATTGCTATCAGGCAAGCTTCTTACCACATAGCTGGAAGTCCCCACACTGCAATTTGTACTTTCTCTTATCAAATGCCAATAAAGTTTTAAATTAAAAAACAATTTTAATAGGACTATGCAGTATACTCCCAAAAGGTCACTCAGGCACATCATTAAGGATATTAAATATAAAGTTGGTTTTGAAAGCACAAAGTGGAAACAACAAAAGTAAACATCAGTAGGGGAAGCATTAAATAAAATTATGATGAATCCAAAATGCTAGAATAGGGTGTACCCAGGAACAAAATAAACAAATCTGAATGTTGTGACAGAGGAGAAAAAAATCTAGACTATAATAATAGGTAAAGAAAGCAAGACTCAGAAGGCTCAATAGAAATCCTTTAGGGAGTAAAACTTCAACTGGGTTTTTGATAGCTATACTGAAACAGCTAAGCATTTCCAAAAAGAAAGGTATGAATTTATTAGCGGTTGTTAGATTTTGAGGGAGGACTTAGACTTTTGGGGGGATCATTTTATGCAAATAGAATGCATCATTAGGCCAGGGGTGGAGATCCCCTGTGTTTTTGCTGCTTTATCCCCAGCATAGGAACAGTGCCTGACTCAAAGTAGGTACTCAAAAGTGTATATGGAATGACTAAAGTGTCTTTTTTTGTTTTTCTCCAATCAAGGTGTATCTGGCAATGGAATATGAACCACACTGTTTTTTTTATGTCTCTGCATTAACAAGGATAATAAATATATTCATTGTAAATGACTATGAGATGAGTGTAAAATCTTCCCAGGTCATTTCTTTGATCAGCAGCATTGGAGAACATGGTTGGGCACCATCTGTTCCCCTTTGGAAACTCTCTCTTTCAGAGTCCAGCTCAGACATTTATGGTTAGGGGTCATCTCTGCTTTTAGGTGTCGGGCCTTTCAGATAGAGTCATTTTATCTGGTGCACTTCTGAGAAGTGATTTAGATTTTGTGGTCTATGATCAGCATGTCCAATTTCAGTTCTATCTCCTGTGCCTATTAGGTGAGGGACCTTGGCTAGATCCCCTGATGTCTGCATCTCAGTTTCTTCATAAGGTTATTGTTGAATGAAATCACATGTGCGGTATGCATAATACAATGTTAGATGTGCATATTTTATGGTAGCATTTTATCTAGCAGGGAGTACTGTAGTCAGTGAAAGAGGAGTGAATGAAGGCAGAATGAATGGGTGGAGGAAAGAAACTCATGCCTTGCGAAGGGAGGTCTGAGGTGGCTCACTCTTGCATCTCAGGAGCTCTGAAGGGATTTTAATAAAAAATCATGTAGTGGTTTACTCCAAACTGGATATGTAATAATACATAGCTACAAGGAGATGTTAGTTTCCCTTTCTCATTCTTCAGCTGAGTAAATATTGCAGGTATCATGAGTGGTGTCATCTGCTGGGATTGTTAAGGTATTTTCTCTTTATTTCCCTGGCTGTCTGGGCTGTTCCTTAGATTTTCCACCCAGTCAATTGTTACCCCGTTCAGGACTGGATTCTGAGAGATCAAAGGAATAAGGCACCTGAGATCTTATCTTTATTTTTTATTTATTTATTTATTTTTTTTTTTATAGATAAAAATATGCACCATAGATGTGGCCCAACCCAACACCCTCCCACCCCCCAAAACACCCCCCCCCCCAACCCCACCCATGCCCCGTACCCCCACCCAGTGTCTAAACTGTGGTTTTTACCATCAGTTGTAAAAAATTAATTATAATGAGATAAATGGGGAGTAACGAGTGGTAGTTGTTTTGACCTAAT
>CAUYPK010087060.1:0-32629 GCA_963574355.1 Loris lydekkerianus | reverse complement strand
TCTGGTACAGATGTCTTTGTTATATCGTGACTTTTGGTCTTCTGGGTATAAACCTAGTAGAGGAATTATAGGATCGAAAGGCAGGTCTATTTTTAGATCTCTAAGTATTCTCCAAACATCCTTCCAGAAGGGATGTGTTAGTGGGCATTCCCACCAGCAGTATAGAAGTGTGCCCTTTCCTCCACATCCACGCCAACATCTCTGGTTTTGGGATTTTGTAATGTGGGCTACTCTTACTGGGGTTAGGTGATATCTCAAAGTAGTTTTGATTTGCATTTCTCTGATGATTAAGGATGACGAGCTTTTTTTCATGTGTTTGTAGATTTTGCGTCTGTCTTCTTTAGAGAAGTTTCTCTTTAAGTCCCTTGCCCACCCTGAAATGGGGTCACGTGTTCTTTTCTCACTTTCAGATTTTCATATTTGTGACAGTAGAGTTTTTTGTAGTATTTGTTAAGGAATTTTTGAATTTCTGAGGAGTCTGTTGTTATTTCATCATTACCATTTCTGATTGAAATTAGAGATTTGACTCTTTTTTTCCTGGTTAGGTTGGCCAAAGGTTTATCTATTTTATTGATCTTTTCAAAAAACCAACTTTTAGATTTATTGATCTGTTGTATAATTCTTTTGTTTTCAATTTCATTTAATTCTGGTCTGATTTTGGTTATTTCTTTTCTTCTGCTGGGTTTGTGGTTGAAGTGTTCTTCTTTCTCCAGTTGCTTGAGATGTTCCATTAGGTTATTAACTTCCTCTCTTTCCATTTTCTTGAGGAAGGCTTGCAGTGCTATAAATTTCCCTCTTAGGACTGCCTTTGCAGTATCCCAGCGGTTCTGGTAATTTGTGTCTTGATTGTTGTTTTGTTCCAAAAATTTGGTAATTTCCTTCTTAATCTCATATATAACCCATGTATCCTTCAGCATAATGTTATTTAGCTTCCATGTTTTTGTATGGGTATGCAGGTTCCTGTTGTTATTGAGTTCAACTTTTATTCCATGATGATCTGAGAAGATGCAAGGAATAATTTCTATTTTTTTTATTTTTCTGAGGTTAGATTTGTGGCCTAGGATGTGGTCAATTTTGGAGTATGTTCCGTGGGCTGATGAGAAGAATGTGTATTCAGTTTTGTTGGGATGAAATGTTATGTATATGTCTGTTAAGTTCTGATGTTGAATGGTTGAGTTTAAATCTAAAATTTCTTTGCTTAGCTTCTTTTTGGAGGCTCTATCCAGGACTGCTAAAGGGGTGTTAAAATCTCCAACTACTCTGGAAGTGGAGGTAATCGAGTTGCTCATGTCTGTTAGAGTTTCTCTTATAAATTGAGGTGTGTTGTTGCCCTGGCCTGCGGGGCTAATTCAATGGGGACCTAGGGTAGGGGCGAGGGAGTAAAAAAGACAAGAGACACAAGGGACGAGAGCAAGACAGGATTCTGGTCAAGCTCTGAAACACTTTATTTTTTAACAGCTACTTAAGCACAAGCAGAGGAGGAAGTGTGCTGGAGGCTACTAGAGGGTGGGGATTCCTGGCAGCAGGTGTGATAAGCTCAGTTCCTGGAACCAGCGGTCAGAATGTCTCTCCCACCCACAACTATTCTCTGGCTGTAACTTTGCATGATAAGCTTCCTTTTAGGTTTTGGTCCCTGGCATACTGGGAAGAATGAGTTTCAGCCTCATCTAGGTTAAATGAATGGTATACCTATGCCATTGAATGGTATACACCTGCTACAGTTAATTAAACCATTCATGGGTTGGTGGGCACTTGGGATACTAATACGAAGCCAGTAGATGAACTAACACGAGCCCACTCAAGAGGAAAAACTCAGTTCCATTCAATTTGGGGAGGAGAGTGGAAGACAAGAAGAAGGGGAAAGGAGATTTGTGTGCTCTCAGCTAATAAACTCAAGGTAAGGGATATGTCGCACCTCCTGGGTGCCAGGCACAACTACACAGGGACCTTATCTAACAAATGCAAACATTGCAACCTAATCATTTGTACCCTCATATTAATCTGACATTTGAAAAAAAATCACTTATTGAAATATGAGAACACATGGAAAGCTTCTAATTCACCCATAATAGAGAAAAACTACATGGGTGAGTGGCTGTGAAAGAGTGAAAGTACAAATGGAAACCCAAATTTAATTCCCTGCTTGTTTCACCTCTTTTCTAGAACTATTTTACCCCACTCTTCCCCTTGTTAACATGACTTTATACAGGCATCCTTGTTTCCATGTCTTGAACTTTCCTGCAGTATTCCCTTTCCAGACCTTTGCAACCACTACCTGAACCCTATGCCCAGTAACCCACGTGATTGATTTGACCTCTCAGGCACTCTCAAGCTCTGAGCCAAAGTCGTCTTCTCCAAAAAACTTGCCACCACATGCAATTTTGTCAGCTTTGTTTTTCCTTATATCAGATATGACCTCCAATGTCACAAAATAGTTTTAGTTTTCTTATTTTCTGTTTATCCAAGTAAAATGTAAGTTTTGTGGAAGTAAGTATGCCCTTTCATATTTCATTAACCCCTCCTTTTTATGAATATAGAAATAAAACTTAATTTTTATTATGGTAAAAACTGGAACCTACTAAGGTGCTATTAAAATGGCTACTGGAAATATTTTGGAATATCGCTAACAATTAAGAGAAGCAATTGGCAAAACCTGATTACAGTGAGAGATTTCGCACATGTCTCTCAGAGGCTAATGAAAAAGTTAAAAACTGGTAAAATAATAGAATAGCTGAGCAAAGGTAAACAAAATAATTATTACATAAATCTTAAAAATAATACGTGATACGTGAGTTGAATAGAAAAATTAAAACCATTGATTTTATATGTATGTGAATAAATCAGTGGACTGGTAGAGAGATCCTATCTGAAAAATAAAGGGTGTATAATCTCACGCTTATATAATAGATCACAAAATATTTTCAAACAATCTCAAATGGACCAATTTTATGCAAATTTTACTCTTTCGTCACAATTCAATAAAATTGTTAGCAATTTAAAATATTAATATCCATCTTGATATACTTGAAAATTAAAAAAAACATGCTTTGCTTGCCCTGTACATCATGCGCCTACACCTCACAGTTGGTAGTGTTAGGGGTTTGGTGCTGCGGTTTAGGTGGAGTTCTAGTTTTATTTCTGGCATCTGTGGCATAGAGCTTCCAGCGCAGTGCAAGTATTCTTTTTAATCAACATTGGTTGCTGTTTCATTTAAATACTATTCACACTAGTGGGCTGTAGTGGTTCAGACCTGTAATCCTGCCATTCTGGAAGAATGAAGCAGGTGGACTGCTTGGCTCAGGAGTTGGAGACCAGCCTGAGCAAGAGGTGAGACCACATCTCTAAAATAGCCACGTGATGTAGTGGGCACCTATAGTTCCAACTACTTGGGAGTCTGTGGCAAGAGGATCACTGGAGCCCAAGAGTTTGAGGTTGCTGTGAACTATGACACCACAGCACTCTACCCAGAGCCACAGAGTATAACTCTGTCTCTAAAAAAATTAAAACCTCATCTGTGGTGCATTGCAAGGGTGCAGGTCCCATCTATTAAGAGTAGAGTATAAATGTCTTAACACAATAATTAAGTCAGTGAGGTAAAGATTATGCTAATCGGATTGATGTAAGCATTCCCAATTGTATATAAAATCAACACATTGTACCGTATAGATGCATTCATGTACACAGTTATGATTTAATCAAATTAATATAATTAAGAGAAAAAATAAAAAAATTAAAATAAATAAATAAATGATATCCTTCACACTATCTACTGTATATGTGCTCAGGATACATTCATAATAGCAGATTTGAAGCTCAACATGTAACTAGAAGTCTAAGTGACACACTAAGAAATGATCTAGTGTCTTTGGAGAAAAAGTAGCAGGAGGGATCAAATCACAGCTTAACGCCTTGAGGTAATACTTTCCAGTTCTTGTGAAATCTCTTAAGTATGTTTATTTTCACACTCCTCAGGAAATTTTGCAGAATAGAAAATGGTGCATACAGAATAAAAATGACACCTACATTTAAAAAAGGAGCTTCTCTTCTAAGGCTGTCATCTTAACACTAAAAGATAGATGAGGCCCTCTGGTCTACCTTTATTAATTTTCTGTTCAAATACATTTGGTTAGTAAAATGAAATTAAAAAATAAAAGGAAACTCGCATGTTGCAACTATTTCTTATTTTGGAATCACTCCTGTCCTGTTAATCAGATATCAAAAAAAATATGCTAACATTTTCCCCTAATTCTTTGTAAGGGCTTAAAAATTTGCCATGTATTATGATCATTTGATTAATAATTTAAAATGATTTCAGCCAAACAATAGTGAATTGAATACTATTCTGAAATTAATACATGCTGGAAATGAATACTATTAAAACAAGTTGTTTTCTAATTTATAGAAGGTGCCCAGCAACCATTCTTTAGCTTTCAGTAGAGAAAAAAAGGGGTAATGATTTGTCATTGTTTAGCCAGTCACCTGGTAGAAGACGTTTTCCCACTATTCTGCCATGTCACCGAATGTGTAGAGCTCCAGTAGAAATACACACAAACACCCCTTAATTCCCATGTTTTTTCAGTCTATAATATAATCAAGCTTATTCATGAATCCTACGTTAGGTCCCTGGGTACAAGAAGAGATTCTTATGTCAACAAAATTTGCTTCCATTGTCTTAATAATTGCAACAGAAATAGTAAATAAACAATTGCTCATAGTTTTGTCATTTAGTTTCAATGGTCTGGGTCTTCCCAAGAGAACAGTTAAAAAACCGCTTTTAACATAGTGAATTATTTTGTGAGTTTGCAGGAGGGAGATTCAAATTGTGGAGATTAAATTTTACAATAAGAGGCCAAAATAAAGGGAACTGTAGAAATGATGATAATAAGAAAAATAATTTTGGCAAACTAGAAAACTCTTATTTCACAAATAAATCCAAATTGTGACTTTTATCTGTAGTGCCCCTATGGTATATATCAAAATGAGTTAGCCAACACGGAAAAAAAATCTCAATTTGAGAAAATAATTATTGGTTCATTGGGTTTTTTTAAGACATATATAAAGATTGAAGATTTTAACCAATTTATTTTTGTCTGTGTAAGATTTTCTAGTCTATAGAATTATATTATTAATTTGTCTATTTTAAGAATGGATCATGTAGTCAACAAAAGGTTCTTTGGAATGCAAAGTAATTATAAAATATATTTATATGCAATGAGTTATTATTTTAGAATGTACATTTTCTGTTTTGTACAGAAAATACAAATAGTATTTTGTAAAATAGTAACCATAGATGCAAAGTTCAAGTTACTCTGTATTTGGTATATTCTCTCCTATATGTGTTTAATGTTTTAATTGATGTAAAAAATTATTACCATAGTAATTATTATATGACCCTTAATTAAAATTTAAGAATTCACATCTTTAAATATTATTGAAACTTATATCTGAATTTGTATTCTGTAGAATTAATCGTTACCTAATACCTTTGACTCTCTTTGTTTTTGATGGCTGTAAAATCATTTTCCTCTCGATACCCTGATTGACTCCAGAATGTGAATGTTTTTGTTTAGTTTTTATTTTGTAAAATCTTGTTAAAAATTCCCTTTGATGAGGGAAAAATCACCCTTTTGAAAATAAAACAAACATTGAAGAGTAAAATTAGTGGGTTTTCAATTGCTAAAATTGTTAAAGGCAACCCAATGTTTATGATTTTACATAATATCCAGATGACAAAGGAGAATTTTGTGAAACCTGACCTAACGCTAATAAAATATGATTGAACAAAGGAAGGCATTATTCTGAGAGGGAAAACGTTTATTCCTTTGGTAAAAAAAAGATGGCATTTATAATTTTTCAGTCTCAAAAGACAATATCACATCTAGCATACTAATTAAAGAAAAATCAATCAGCTCTAACTTTAATGTCAGTAAATATGCCATTTTAAAATCATTACTAACTATAATAATATTATTGTCATAGTAATACACATGTGCCATAGAATAAAGGGGGGAATAAAAATTCCTGGACCTCAATAAATATATTTGGTGATAGCCACTGTCAAAATATTTTTATTATATCCTTTCCTAAATATTCTATGCAGACATAAAGTTTGCATAATGACTTTGTATAGCTGATTGAAATTGCGTTATACAGTTTATTGTGAAAGCAAATGTTTTTACTTACTAAATATCTTGGCAGGTGTTCTACCTCTTTAGTTACACAGCACTTCTTATCTTTATGTCCATCAAACATTGCATTGTTATGAAATAGTTTTTTGCTACTAGAAAAACATATCACAGGAATGATCCATATATATTTATCTTTACATACTTCTTTATGATTAGTACAACTTTGGTGTCAGTAAATCAGTTTACACGTTTGTTTCTGATTAGAAAAGGTATTGATTCATAACACTGGAATTTCTCAGCAAAGACATATACATGATGTACGCTCAGAAGTTTACTGCTCCCACCATCTCTCTTTTTGCTCTGTCACCATTAATGTTCCCAGCATAGAGGAGTGTGCCTATTTGCCGAAATATTCACACATATTGAATAATAAAAATATTCTTGCTACCTATAGTCTAATAGATTCAAGTTATAGGATTATGTATGCTTTTTTGTAAATGCCTACTTATTTATGATACTGACAATTTTTATTGATCAAAATTCAATTCATGGTCATAATTTTTCATTACACACAAATACACAAAAACCTTTCCTCCTCTCCCACACCATTCATGCCCAAATTTAGTTTTTAAAACTTTTGAAACTTATGAAAATAGCTAATAATATATTTCTTGAATATTTTCTCATTAAAAGATACTACCTTCTGTAGACATATTGTGCCATTTTAGTTTTGAAAGCGGTGCAGTAGACTTCACATTTTGTTTTACCTCTTCAA
Source organism: Loris lydekkerianus (assembly GCA_963574355.1). NCBI lineage: Eukaryota > Metazoa > Chordata > Mammalia > Primates > Lorisidae > Loris > Loris lydekkerianus. Next base: position 25,726 of record CAUYPK010087060.1, on the reverse strand, counting down.
CACTGTGTAGCATGCATAAATCTTTATGTATTCTTTGTCAAATTCAGAATGGAAAAATTAACATTTACAAAAACATATATAGGTTTACATTATATATTTTTGAATTTGTTAAATTATTAAAAATTGCTACTTATAGGCTAGTTATGTTCAGTTCTTTGATGGATTCTCTATTCTTGTTCTTTACCCACATTTTCTTTTTTTAAATTTTATATGCAATCTGTTGTGCAGAGGTTACTGTTTTAAAAAATTGATTTAAATACAACATTTCAAAAATGCTTACTGTTTTATCTAATTACCTTATAGTTCAATGTCAATATAGATAGGTTTTTAATATTTTGGCAATATAAATTCCAAAAAAGTAACAAAAAATTCCAACAAAAAATATAATACGTAATTTTGGCTAAAATTGGAAATGAAGCAGAGAAATATAATTGAGAGAATTAAAAAATATGACTATCACCCAGTGGCACCTAGTGTAAAAAATGTTTATTGTGTGAATATTTTTACATAAACATACCTGCAAAATTGATACATTATATTATGGAGAGTTTTTTCCCTACTTTTTAATTTACCAATATAAGTAAAATATACTGTGTTTATGTACTATATCTCATTTCTTAGATAGAATAAAAAATGTGATTTCTAAAGCTCCACATATTAAAAAGCAATGCTTTATTTAGTGTCTCCTATCTTGAACCTTAAGATTATTTGCCACTTAGGCAATCATGAGTAGCATAGTGTGGAATATACTAGAATTTTAATTCTTTAAGGTATTTATGATAATATTATTTCCATTGGGTGACTTTGTAACATTACTACATAAAGTATCATGATATTTTTAAAGCTCTATGTACCTAATATCATATTGCTGCCCAACTTTGTTAAACTACGTTTTTCAATATCTTTTCCAGACTGTGTGTGGGAGAGGAGGGAAGGTTGTTGCGTATTTGTGTGTAATGAAAAATTATTACCAATTTACTTTTTGCAGATTGAATTTGTTTAAAGACACATTTGCTATTATTATTCTTTAAATGACTGTGCAATTTTACATTTAATTAAGATATATCATTGATCTGTAAGAACTGTACTGTTATATTTAAACTTAAATTACATATCTAAATATAATATCATACTGCAATATGAACACATATTATTGTCAAGTCCTTGCTCCTAAGGATTGGCATTAATTGCGTAATTTATACTGTCTTCTCACTAATAATCATTCAACTTTAGTAAATTGAGTACTGATATGTATGATCTCAATGTGGGTGATCCTCTATTGCAGAGAAGACGTAGAAAGCATCTTTACACCTTGTGCAGTGAATGGTAGCAGGAAAATAAAGAGAATACTGTTGAAATGATAGTATTAAAAGTGAGAATTAAAAATCATAGACCAGTTTCCAAAATAGAAAAAATGTAATTTGGACCATAGTCTTCTAAATTTATAGAGTTTCACAAGTTAAATTGAAAGTAATAGTGTAACTAATATTAAATTGAGAGAATAAGTATTTCTGTGAATAACTCTGTTTAGTGAATTCTGAACTCCTAATACTATTGATTCAAATTAAAATTCACCTTATTGAATTATTCATAGAATAAAAAAAAAAAGAATCTTTTCATTCCTTTGAATAAAGAAAATATTGGAAAATAATTTGGGAATACTGTGTTGATGCCATAGCAGAATGGTTGCAAGAATAAAAATGTCTCTATCCTGAAAGGAACATGGGTGCTATTTTCCTGAGGCTAATAGAAATTAATTAATTATGTTAATTATTAAATTATTAATATCAATTAGATTAATATTTTATATATTAGCTATAACCAGCAGTATAAAATGTGAAATTTGAGGTTTATTTTCCATCATAGATTTTTGTAAATTATTACCTTAGGTTGCGGATGTAATAACATGAAGCTTTAAATTAAGGAACATATGAGTGAGGACTGGAAGCACGACTTGGCATCTCAGGGACGTGCCTGTCTGTGTTTGGATCAATGAAATGCATATCCGGTAACAAGGCCAAGGGCCCTTTTTAACATGATTCAGATTATATGCTTTATGGGCTTTCAATTATTTATCCAACAATTTCTTGGTTTATTAAATACCTAAGCCGTAATTCTCAGTACTTATGAGGTCTTCAAATATACTTGACGTTTTTATTCACACATTCTAAGCTGAAGCAAACGTAGAGATTCTGCTCAGTGTAGAAACAACTTCTCTTACTCCCGTGATTGTTAAGGCGTCTTAGAAAACTCACTGTATTTCACTTTGGCTTGTGTTTGTGTTCTGATTTGTCTAATTACCAGCAGGTTAAATAACTTCTCTGAGTTTCTGCATCTGTGAAATCAAATAACAGCTGCCCTAGTCTCTTAGGCTGCTATAACTAAATAATGTAAACTGGTTGGCTTATGAGTAACAGAAATGTGTTTCTTACAGTTCTGGGGCTGAAGAGTCCAAGATCTAGGTGCCAGCAGGTTCAGTGTCTGCTGAAGGCTCATTTCTGTGTTCATAGATGACACTTTCTAGCTGTGTTCTCATTTGGTAAATGAGCAAATGAGCTCATTTGGGTTTATTTTATAAAGGCATTAATACCTGTCATAAGGGTTGACACTCATGAGTTAACCACCTTTCTACAGCCCCACCTCCCAACACCATCACATTGGCGATTAGTTTTCAACATAAGAATTTGGGAAACACAAATATTCAGCCCATAGCACTCATAGATTCACTGTGATGTTAAGCTACACTTATTCTATAATGATTGTAATGCAAAATTCACATTTTAGTTATTAATATAATGACTAAAAATAGAAGGAAACATACAGAATGAAGACAAATAAACCACAGAGTAAGAACTATTTATTTTTCAATAAGTAGATGTAATTGCTTTATCTGTGCTTTGAGCTCCTGTGGGATGCAACATTAGAATCAGGATTTTCAAAGAAAGAATTTAACCATAGCCTTTGCAAAGTTTATAAAATCAGGGATAGTAATCTTATAGACAGAATAAACAAGCACTCTAGAAAGGCATGAGATTGGTGACAAATGGAACAGCTAAAAAATAACTATGTAATAATTAATAAAATTTCTATATTTTCTGGAAAAGATAGTAGATAAGCCATCATGACTTTCCTGTAATTGTATATAAAGTTCATTGAGACTATTTCAAAAAAGAAATGGTTATAGAAAACTGCCAATATCAATAAAAAAAACATTGAAAAGAAAATGGGATCAAAATGAGTTATAAATTGAGGTTTGAAACCTATTAAAGAAATCACTTATCTTAAAATTTATCTCATTAAGTTAGGCAAACACAGTAACAAATTAAAGCATTAAATCACTAAAGCTTCTCAAAAATGTTATCGTGTACAATGTAAAACCTAAGAGTAAAAAACAACACTAAATTATAATAGGAAATTTAAAAATATAGGACTCAACTAACTTTTTTTATCATTTATTAGTAGGCTTTGTGAATTGAGTTTTAATACTAAAAAAAGATACTAGCAGAATACATTCATTATATGACATGAAGGCATAAATTTCTTTTTGTTTTATATCTTAAGGATATACAAAATAAACTTAAAAAATTAAAAAAAAAAAAAACCCCACAGGAAACAATTTACATGCATGTAGATTTTGAGATAAGTGAAGTGCCTTTGGTATTTGGAAGATTTTTGTTTTTATTTTTGCAGAAGAGATTGGAGATGGTATTCTATTGTAATAACAGGTAAGTTTTGTAATAGAACCAGAAATGACTTACCTGACACCCCCACCCCGTCTCCCTCACATACCTGATTCTGCTGGATTGGAAGTTCCAGACCTGCTATCAAGGCCTTCTGTTTGTCAGACCACCTTGTGTCTTTCCTTTGAAGACACAGTCATGACCTGAAGCCCCCCCAGGCCAGCACCCCAGCACCAGCTGCCATTGCCAACCTCAGAGAAAGGTTCCCAGGTGTGCAGGGGAGTAAGCAGAGTCCAGCAGCCCTTTGAGGTTTAGCTTTGTATTTAAACAAACAAACAAACAAACAAAGAAATTTGAAAATTATGTCATGATAAAAATGAAACAAGAAAAATTAAAATATTTATTTCCAGTCCCCCCAAATATACGAAAGTTGATTATTGACATTTTGTTAAAGTGCAGGCATATTTGTTACATACAGTCTATTGAAAATAAGAGATTAAAAAAAAAAGAAAGAAAGAAAACTTCTACGATGTGTCTTCTGAGGTCACTGGTGAAATGTTTGCCTCAAAATTTGCTCTACATTAACCCTGCTTGAAAGATACATAATACAAGTTATATTGATGGTTCTCAAATATATAATCATAGGTACCAAATCCATTATTTGAATAATTTTGAACTACTTTGCACCAATTATAAACATATTCTCCTGTGAATAACAGTAGAATTCAATCCTATTTCTGTTAAGAAGATATATATGTGTGTGTATATATATATATATATGTGTGTGTGTGTGTGTGTGTGTACACACCCCTATATAACAATATACAAATTTAAAAGTCATTGGTGTTTATCTTTTTTTGTTATGACAATATTAATATTAGAACAAAAATAATAGAATGCAACATTTCTCATCAAAATAGGCATGTGGACTGCTATAGCAAAATACAATAGACTGCACAATTTATGAACAGAAATGTATTTCTCAAAATTCTGAAGGATATGAAGTCTAAGATCAAGGAAGCAGAAGATGATGAGGGCCTGCTTTGTGGTTCATAAATGTTAATCTTCTCAACTGTGCCCTCAGTTTATACAGAGATAGGGGTCTCTCTCTGCCCCCTTCTATGAGGGCTTTCCTCCCACTCTGAGGATTCTTCCTTTTGACCTGGTTACCTCCACAAAGGCCGCACTTCCTAACCTCAGAGGTTACGATGTCAACGTATGAATATTGAGGGAACACAAACCTTCAGACCATGGCACAAAAAACACACAAGCAGGACTCAAGGATTTTATCGCAAATTCTGAAATGGGATCAATAAATGATTCACTTTTTCTTCTTCCTTTTTCATTTTCACGATAATCATTTGAAGTGAACTGGATGCTATCTTTTTCTGATTTTGACAGCCAACTTCGAAAGCAATAAGACAAAGAGATGGTAGCTTCTTAATTACAGGTCATGCTCCAAAATACCTTCATAAGACCGTTTTGTGAATGAATCCAAAGGAACACCATTCAAATGAATGAGCCACACAGATACACAAACACCTGCTGTCTGTGTTGTGTTGTGTGTGTGAGCACGTAGGTGGTACAGTCACTCTGTGTTGCATTGTGTGCGAGCACGTGAGTGGTGCAGTGGTGCAGTCACTTGGTTGCAGTCAAGTCAACTTGGCTTCAAGTTGATAACACAAAACATAAAACATTGTTATTCTATAATTACAGGTATTTTGGTTGTCTGTTTTTGTTGTTTTAGTGGAAGACTTGGGTGTTTGAAAACCCTTTAAAGGATGAGTTAGAGTTGCACACAGACCATACAGGGATTAGGTTATGGTTATCTCACTTTTTTTTTCCCTTTGATCAAATACAAAGCAGATCAGAGATGTCCTCTACTCATTTGTTTTCACCCCGATTATCACCCAACAATTATCAAGTCCTCACAGTAGATTTTCATTCACTACTTTCTTTTACAAAAGACAATTGGGGCAATGTATTGAGGATAGCGCCTGATATAGACAGGCAGGGTAGATATTTTATGAACTGTCACGTTGTCAGATATCATTTATTAGTTTCTATAAGATATGTACAAAAGGAAAACATATACTATCTAATAACAAAATGTAATTTTTCAAATGATAAAAAATGTAGTAATTGATAAAATAGCATTCATTGTGCCAATTTGGGTTAGCTTACTCCTCTCAGAAACTTGTATTGGTGGTAGCTATTAATTCCAGGATTAAAAAAAAAAAAAAATTAATAGAAATGTCACACATTTGGGGGATATTTTCAGATTGTATCCATGTTATGTCTAATTAATCTAATTCTTGATGATTAATATAATGCCATGCAGTTAAAAAAAAAATTCCAGATCAAATTTCTTTATCAAATAGTCCAAACTTTTGAACATGACACATAAAAGCTGGATTTGGCATATGTTCATTTATTTTCAGTTTATTCAAATATCAAGGTACTTTTTGAGTGGCTTCTGAGTACTAGGCACAGGTTACTGAGAGATGAACATACAGATGTGGGCTGAGTCCTTATTTAATAAGCTAGATTGTCATGCAAATTCAAGTAGAGTCCAATGCCTTACTGACTACAGTAGAGTCTATGCAAATTGCTATGGAGAGCAAATGGGAAGAGCAACTTTGGTATTAGAATATTTAAGGGACGTGTTAGTTAAAGGAATTAGGGTTTGTAGATCCAGCCTTAAATTCTTCCTCATAGGCAACTGTCACCTGTCAATCCCTTAGTCTGAAATTGAAGCCTATTTACTACCTTTATTCTGGTGGTAAAAATTATACGAAAGCAGAAAGTGAGAATTAAGATGAAAATAGTACAGTGTGAAAACTGGAAAACTGCCATTAAGTTTAATAGAGGAAGTGCTCATCGATGTAAAAACTGGATAGATACTGGAAGATCAATGTTGTGAAAGGGGCGCTGTAACAGCTGAAAGGAATGGGCAGCCTGTCCAGCACTGCCCAGCTAGAATGGAGGCATGAAGCCTACAGAGGATGAGTGCAGGTGATGGGAATTCAAGTCCAGTGCCATCCCCTTTCTTGTTTCCATTCGGCAGCTGTGAATAATGTATTTTGAAGTGAAAATATTTGTTAAGCATTAATTTATAAAATGTATGACTGTTGTGCCATTGAAGTTGAACTCAAGCAATATAAACCCGAGCCACATTATTTTGAAAGAAACTGATATTTTATGAGGGAGTATCATGTAGGGAGACTAAGAATGCTCTTGAACACAATAAGAGGTCAAAGATTTTGTATAACACATACATCTACTCCATATTTAAATTGTTGTTGAGAAAGCATTCTATCTGAGATGTATTCAAGCAGAAAAACATGGACCAGAAGGAGATTATCTGATTCTGTTTAGGAGGTTTTATACATTAAGATATTAGAGTGATGATTTAATAGGTCATGTCTGTGAGTATAGTGAGAGTTGGAGATCATATATAGTGCCCAAATACAATTGATAGTAGGAAATTTGAAGGGCAGATAAAATATTTTTAACAAGTTATGACATATGTATTGGATCATGATAGAAATAAAAATGTGTTGGCAATTTTAATAATTTGTAACCCGGGAGTATTTATAGAGAGAATTTTCTCTCTGTGAAGTTAGGCAACTCTAAGGAAAGGGCTCTTTCTAAAGGTCAACATTTCCCAGGAAGATGGATTACATGTAGGTAGAACAATCTGGCACCCTTTATGTTTAAATTCCCACTAACACTAATAAGATTATCTCTGCCCTTTTCCTCCATTCCCAAATAGTTTGAGAGACCTCATTTTTAGAAAAAGTATTCCTTGTAGCCTATATGCAAAGAATATTTCCTTTCCTATTTTATTAGGTAATAATAAGATTAGGTAGAATAAAGCTAGCTTGGATATAAAGAAAACATTGGAGGATAAAGGGTAATTTTAATTTGTAATTGAGTTCTGGTTACGTTCTAGTAAAGGAATTCAGCTACAACAGCTGTATTAATCTTTTATTGTATTTTGACTTGTTTAAATTGCTACAAAATAATCTGTTCCTTTGCAAACAAAATAAGGCACTCTATCATTGATAATTTTATTTCCCTAGGTGCTCATCAACTATGTGAGCACTGCCATGGCTATTATCCTCTTTGATTTTGTAACATCCTTTGCTTACAGAATTTGTAACAATATGTCACTTGCAAAAATGGCCTGTTTATTGAATGGAAGCCAAATGAGTGATTATTTTTTCCTAATATAAAGGCTTGCATTAAATAAAATGATGATGAAAACTTTAGTAGTTAGTAAAGAAAACCAGGTACCATTTTATTTTTTTACCATTTTTTTACCATTTGGATATGTGGACTTAGAATAAGCAGGACATTCTTTACAGATGCAGATTAATACTGGAAGAATGTAAGGTGAAAGATATTGTGCAGAAAATACCTTAAATTGAATGAAAAATAAAAAAGTTGTGCTTAATTCACAAGTGCCTTTTTAAAGATTTTTATAATATCAAGTGCTAATTTATCCATTAAGAATATTGCCCCAGGGTGGTGCCTGTGCCTCAAAGGAGTAGGGCGCCAGCCCCATATGCCAGAGGTGGTGGGTTCAAACCTGGCTCCAGCCAAAAACTGCCAAAAAAAAAAAAAAGAAAGAAAAGAAAGAAAGAAAGAAAGATAGATAGATTACCCTATATCCAACAATTGGGTTTTTGGAAGTTTTTACTTGAAAACAAAACAAAATCATAAATAAATTATTTATTCATAATTTAAGATGATATTGAAATGAATAATGGTGATTTTAATTTAGATAAAAATCATTCTGAATTCTAATTTTCTGATTACATATTTAACAAATAGTAAGAAACAAATTCTGTCCATATCCCTGTTTTTCTGAGAGATTTCAAAAGTAAAATCACATTTTCAAAGTATAATTTTCTAATCATACTTTTAAAGTCACTAAAAATTAAAAAGACTTGATTTTTACACCTCTTATTTCTCCATACAGGGAAACAGTAAGACATAAATTATTAAGACATTTCAATTTTTGAACAGATGCCACCTTTATGATCAAGGTAATATACGTACAAAAGCAAAATAATAAAATAAAATCGACTCTTAATCCCATCACTTCGAGACCAGCACTGTTAACTTCTTTCTCTATATAATGTAGATTTTCTACATATTTAAATTCAAAATTGAATCATACAATAATTTCTGTAATATACTTTTTCCACTTCTTTTTTAAATTGTATTGCATTTTATACCATTGTGTCTTCAACTAATACTTTTAATATTGAAAATTTTAGCAGTTTCTAAATTTGGTTTATTGTAAACCACTTGGATTATCTGCATCACATAGCTTATTACTTAACCCAATAACTGAATAAATTACAAAATATAAGTGCTGAAAATAGAATATGCTTGGGCACTTGTTTAAAGAAAAAATTGACCATCTGCAGAAAGCATAATAATAATCTACCAAGGAAATATATTTAAAATTATAATTATTAAGTAGTACACTATGGGAAAACGTACAAAGTGGAAAACGTAAGGTTTTGTGGCCTGGTATTTTGAGTAGAAAGTAATCTTTGTGACATAGTGGACAATAACCTTACAGTATTTCAAAGATAAGAAGGAAGTCCTGATGAAAGAGCCTGGTATTTGATAGAATTAACGACTAATGTAATAGAAAATTGACTTCCTCACTCCCTTTCCTTGGCATAGTGTCTTTTATCCTAGATTGAAAGAGAATCAATATGTGAATATCTAAGTATATTAGAGGTAGCCAAGTGAAGAGAAAATACTATTCAATTAGCAATTAGAAAACCTCATTTCTTAACCTAATTATGCCACAAAGGAGTTAAATGACCTTGGGTAAGTCATTTGTTTTCCCTTAGGTTACTGTCTTCATCCACAAAAGTAAATAGTGTCTAAGGTCTAGGAAAAGATGTAGGTAATTCAATTTTGAAAGAAATGTAAACAAAAAAGGAATTATTAAATTCTTCGAATGTCCTTTGACGATGTTTCCCAGACCGACTTTTCCAGAAAATCAGTTTTCTTTTGTAGTAGTGTTTGTGGTCATTTAATATAAAAAGCATTGGTCTCAGAGGATATTTATAAAACTCTAGCAGGTGTTACTGCTTTTTTTTTTTTTTTTTTTAATAAATGAAGAAACTGATATAAAGGGAAGTTAAACAATTTGCCCTGGTTCATAGTAATAATGAGCAATCAAGCTATGATTCAAAGTCAGACAGCCTGATTCCATGACCTGGGACTTTAGTCATTACTCACACTTTTTAAAATATATATTTTTGCTTTAAAAAAAAAAAAATTCAACCCTGGGAGATGCTGGATTCAACAGAGCAAAATCAGTTGAATACAAGACACTTGGGAATATTTAATATTTATTTTGAATATTCAAAATATCTTTGAATATCTTCACAGAGCTGATAGCATTTATTTTGACCACTGAAGTCCTGCGAGAAAAGAATACTCAACCTGAGAAAGTTCTACAGAATGGGTTTGGAAAACACTAACTCTTCAGTGTTGGCAGAAAATCCAGTGATATTTGTACTTAAGAAGATCTGCGTAGGAAAACTAATTTCTTAAGCAAAATGAAAGAGTAGTAAAGATTAAAAAAAAAAATAAGGATTTTTTTTCTCATATTTTTAATTCTCATTTTTCACATTTTTTAATGGGAAATATATTAAACTCTGGTCCACCTACTCTATATCGATTACTGATACCACAATTCAGTATAAACCATTTGTGGTTTTGTGACATTTTATAGGTTCTTTCTATTTATTTATTTATTTATTATTTATTTATTTATTTTTCAAATTAAATCATAGCTGTGTACATGGATGTGATCAAGGGCATCAGACACTAGTTTCACAGACCGGTTGACAATTTACATCACCCTGGTTAACATAGCCTTCCTGGCAATTTCCAAGTTATTGTGTTAAGACATTTACATTCCACATTTACTAAGTTTCACATATACCCTTGTAAGATGTGCCGCATGTGGTATATGTACACCATGTAATATTATGCAACCTTAAAGAAAGATGGAGACTTTACCTCCTTTATGTTTACATGGATGGAGCTGGAACATATTCTTCTTAGTAAAGTATCTCAAGAATGGAAGAAAAAGTATCCAATGTACTCACTCCTACTATGAAACTAATTTAGGGTTTTCACATGAATGCTGTAACCCAATTGCAACCTAAGAATAGGGGGAAGGGGGAAAGGGGAGGAGGGAGGTGGGTGAAGGGAGGGGAATTGGTGAGGTTCTTTCCTTTCAAAGAAATATTTACAATATCTCAGATATTTCAATATGATGTAGTATCTGATTTGGAAGATTTGTGGGTTTTTTTATGAATGACTTGCTTATTTTATGAATATGAAGTTAAATATTTAGAGGCTCACGTGAGAATGCTATAAATTATGTCAACTTTTTTACTTTGTAACATATTATAGAAAACATTCTTCAAACAATAAATGTTTGGATTTCACAAGCAGCGCCTGTGGCTCAAAGGAGTAGGGCGCTGGCCCCATATGCCGGAGGTGGTGGGTTCAAACCCAGCCCTGGCCAAATAAAAAAACTTAAAAAAAAAGAAAAAAGAAAAGAAACAGTAAACAAAGTTCTCCACAGTGGAGGTGTCCTAAGCAGAAAGAATGTAACTTACTGAAACAATGTATATAGGTATTCATTACAGAAATTAGGCTGGTGGTAAGCATCATGGAAATAAAGCTTTAAGAACATTATATGTGTCTTACATATACTGAGGGTAGCGGGTTCAAACCCAACCCCAGCCGAACTGCAACAAAAAAATAGTCCCAGCTGCTCTGGAGGCTGAGGCAGGAGAATCGCGGAAGCCCAAGAGCTGGAGGTTGCTGTGAGTCCTGTGACGTCACGGCACTCCACCACGGGCGGTAAAGTGAGACTCTGTCTCTACTAAAAAAAAAAAATAATAATAATAATAATAAATTAATTAAAAAAAAAAAAAACATTATATGTGTCTCACTCCTATAACCCTAGTACTCTGGGAGAATGAGGCAGGTGAATTGCTTGAGCTCAGGAGTTTGAGACCAGCCTGAGCAAGAGTGAGACACCTATGCTTACTAAAAACTATCAGATCATGGTGGTAGATCAATAGTTGTCCCAGCTATTTGGCCAGCTGAAGCCAGAGGATCAATTGAATTGACCACAAGAGTTTGAGGTTGCTGTGAGCTATGATGCCACAGCACTGTACCCAAAGGTGACAAAGTGAGATTTTGTCTCAGAAAACAAACAAACAAATATATATATATATATATATATATATATATATATATATATATAACCTTGTGATTTGGAGTTAGGTGGAAAGATGATAGAAGCACAATAATCTATGTAAAACTAACCTTTTCCAATGCTCTAAGTCTTATAGAAACTTTTTTTATTGTTTGGGATTGATTGAGGGTACAAAGAATTAGGTTACACTGATGCAATTATTAAATAAAGTCCCTCTTATAATTGTGTCCTGCGCCCAAGAGGTGTGCCATACATTTTGACACCATCTCCTCCCTCCTCCCCTCTCCTCACTTGCTCATTCCCTTAAACCCCCCCCCCCCTTGTATTACATCATCTACTGCCTTCATATTAGAATTGAGTACATTGGATTCTTGCTTCTCCACTCTTGTGATGCTTTACTAAGAAGAATGTGTTCCACTTCCATCCAGGTTAATACAAAAGATATAAAGTCTCCATCCTTTTTAGTGGCCGAATAGTATTCCATGGTATACATAAACCACACCTCGTTAATCCATTCCTGGGTTGGTGGGCATTTAGGCTGTTTCCACATTTTGGCAATTGTAAATTGAGCTTCAATAAATAGTCTAGTGCAAATATCCTTATGATAAAAGGATTTTTTTTTTTCTTCCAGGTAGAGGCCTAGGAATGGGATTGCAGAATCAAATGGGGGGTCTAATCTGAGTTGTTTAAGGGTTCTCCATACTTCCTTCCAAAAAGATTGTATTAGTTTGCAGTCCCATCAGTAGTGTAAAAGTGTTCCCTTTTTTCCACATCCACACCAGCATCTGCAGCTGTGAGACTGTGATGTGGGCCATTTTCACTCGGGTTAGGTGATACCTCAAGGTAGTTTTGATTTGCATTTCTCTGATCAGGGATGATGAGCATTTTTTCATATGTTTGTTAGCCATTCGTCTTTCTTCTTTAGAGAAGGTTCTATTCATCTCTTTTGCCCAGTGATATATGGGATTGTTGGGTCTTTTTTTGGTTGATTAATTTGAGTTCTCTATAGATCCTAGTTATCAAGCTTTTGGTCTGATTCATCATATGCAAATATCTTTTCCATTCTGAAGGTTATCTGTTTGCTTTGGTGGTTGTTTCCTTAGCTGCACTGAAGCTTTTCAGTTTAATTAAGTCCCATTTGTTTATTTTTATTGTTGTTGCAATTGCCACAGAAGTCTTCTCATAAAATCGTTTCTGAGGCTGATATGTTCAAGTGTTTTCCCCACACTTTCTTTGAGAATTTTTATTGTTTCATGCCTTAGATTTCCATAAGTCCCACTGTTTGAGTACTGGGTAAATACTCAACAATTTTATTTACATGAAATATTATGTTCAGACTATTTAAAGTAAAGCAAAGTGGCCTAAATAACATCATTGATTCTATTAACAGAGGAAAACACTAAGAGTCTCTGATACCAAGTAAACCGTAGTAGGCGGTGTTGTGCAGACCGGGGCTGGGAACACAGGCCAGCTCGAATTTTCAGAATGAGCTCCTATTGTGTTGTAATGCTTCCTAGCTAAGTGGGGGAACTAGTGTGTAAACCCCCTTCTCTCAAGAATGATTTATTTTTGTTTTTTACAACTAGGGTAGATTGGTTTATGAACATACAATTTTCTAATTTGCACATGTGAAAGAACACGTAAACACAAAACAATGCCCTTTTATTATCTTTTCCATTACCAATCTTACTTTGACCTGGTTAGAGTGTTTTTTTTAACGTGTTTTTAAAGAGTTTATTTTCTATTGCATCATAAACATAAGCATTCATTTTAAAGGTATTTGTATTGCAATTCAAAAATATTGAACATGGCCTGTACTGTATGCAGCATCTTACCACTCTGGCCTTAACTACTCATCTTTTTAAAATAGATTCCTGGGGGCTATTTGCAAACTAAACATTTCTAGGGCAGGACACTTTGTGATATTTTATACTTTAAGCAATCATAGTGTATAAAACAAAAATGAAAATTGTTATAAGTCAGAGAAAGTAGGAGCATTTTGTATCTCTGTATGAACTTCTGAGTCATTTCTACTACTTTAATAAGCATTATTCAAATATTACTGAGCTTTTATAAACTTCTGAATTCATTCCCATTTCTCATCTCTTATATCTAACCTCCCTGGAATATTCAGACAGTAAAGTGGATTTGGGTTGTGTTAATTTAGCTAAAATAAGCTACCTTTTCTGTTATAATATTATAATTGATATTATTTCCTTCCTTTCATGTTTACAATTATAGGTCACAACAAGTTGTGTTTTATTTAGAGAAATAGAAGGCAAAAAGGAAACAGATGGATGTGACTTCTGTATACAGATCTCCTTGGTGCAGAGCCCATAGACACATTCTGGTCACTTATTGGCTGGCTCACTTTGTTGGTACAGGGACAGGCTGGACTGCTAGATGACTCCAACAGCTCTGTACTTAGCTCAGAATCAAACAGTTTCGATGTTTCATGTAGATCACCACCATAATCAGTGTTTGGAGATTTGAGGCGCTGAGATGTGGGCACCTCTCAGCTCACCTTGCAGATTGCAAATTTTCCTTGTTTTCCACACATCGTCTGTCCCCAGACCACCATAATCTGTGGTTTTATATTATCTGCTAGTGGTTTTGCATTTCTTTTTCTTTCTTTCTTTCTTTTTTTTTTTTTTTTTTTTTGCAGTTTTTGACCAGGGCTGGGTTTGAACCACCACCTCGGGCATATGGGGCCAGCACCCTACTCCGTTGAGCCACAGGCACCGCCCTGGTTATGCATTTCTGATGAAACCTGATGGTATCTGTAAGACCCAGTTTGGGGCCATACTTTCTGTTGTACACTGGCCCTACCCCTGTCTTTACATTCATCCAATCCTCCTGCACACTCCTGTTCCTCTCTCACACCAACGTGGTGAAAGGATGTCATTTATCTTTCTTTTTATTGCAACAAGCCAGGACTGTGAATTAGGGATTAAAGATGCTTAATGTATGTGTATTAAATGGAATGAGCCCCTTTATGAATTTATATTTAATTAAACATTTCCAAGAATTTATTTTTTTGAAGTAAAATACTTCAAGGAAGTCTAAAGATGTTTCTGCTTTTATCCTCTAGGGCTCATGTATATAACAGTGGTAAGGTGAGCAGGTGTTTAATTATAAGGAAGCCCTTAGGTCAATTGCTGATGTATTTAATAAAGACTATTTTCACCCCAAGCCATCTGTGAATCCTAGTTTTCACCATTCAAGGACTGTGGCTTTGTTCTTGATTACATTTAAGGATTAATGGTATAATAGGCAATATCATCCTATAAACCTTAGTCTATTACAATCCTTGCTTTTATGTTTATGATCAAACCCTCTGTTTTCAAAGCCTGTTTTCTCCTGCATCTAAGCTGGCACTGTCACTGCTGCTCTCTGTTATTTTGGGCAAGACGCAACCTCTCCAAAGGTATCAGGGATGATCTATGTTATTAACAGGGTTATTGTAAAGGAATAAAAGGAGTATTTGCAAATAAAGCCCACACAGAGTACTTAGCACATAATATTTATAAAATGAGTATTAGCAATATCGCTATCAGATGTTATTTTAAGGAAATGGAGATCAATTCATGAGTGCCTAAGAAATGTCATAGTTTAATTCAATGCTGATATATACATTTGGATATAATTTAAAAAATTAGTTGCTTTCCTGAAATTATAGATTTTCATAGCTATTGCTGTACCTTACTACATTAAGAAGTCACCTCTGACTACAAGTTAGGAAATTTAAAAAATTGCTACTTGTTTATTGTTGGCAGTATACCTGCAACATGTGAAAATCTGAGAACATAACTTTTAACATTTGTAAGTATAACTCAGAAAATATTATTTACAGTAAGGACCTGATTCATTGTTTCTCAAGCCACTGTTTCTTAACAAGTGTTCTCTGCAAGGGAGACGTGTAGGTGACTTTCCTAATCAATTACAAGTTAATGAGAAAGAATTCCCAAGGAGAGTAAAGATCCAGTTTTTAAAATCAATCAGGTATAGTAATATTACAGTCTTTTGATATTAATTGAAATCCAACTCTAAGTGAGTATTGACAGCTGTATCCTGTTCCCCATAATAGGAATTCACATGTAGTAAACTGTGCAATATCTTCCAAGAGATTCCCGCACTATTTTTAGGACATTGATACCAATTCTAAGAGTAATAATGAGTTGTTTTAGGAACTTCAGAATTTCTAGGTCCAAAGGCCTTTCATCATTCCCATTCATGAATAACAAGCTGCCAACTGTGTGCAGAAAATAGAGGCAGTAAAAATCATTATGTGATATTTAAAAACCAATATAATCATTTTATGTGTGTTACTAGGTATAAATCTTGTGAATTCATCAATGTATGTTGACCATTATTAATAAACATGAACAATAATTTTTAAATAATCTGTACTGCGACACTTTATGGCACCCTTAGGACAATGTGATTAAAAGTAACCAACTAATTGACATCGTATCTTGCCTTCCTGGGGAGGGAGGAGGGGAGATTTCCTGAGATAAACTGTGTTTTAAAGAAAACAAAAAGGCATTGAGTAAGGAATGTTCATGGTCAGAATACTTGTGTAAAAAATCTGTGATAATTTCTCCTCATTCTTAACAGATGCGTTTTCTAAATA
This sequence comes from Loris lydekkerianus, assembly GCA_963574355.1. Taxonomy (NCBI): domain Eukaryota; kingdom Metazoa; phylum Chordata; class Mammalia; order Primates; family Lorisidae; genus Loris; species Loris lydekkerianus. The sequence continues at coordinate 9,135 of CAUYPK010087060.1, read as the reverse complement.
TAGTTCATCCCTACATTGTTAAACATCACCCCAAGAATCCAAAATGCCATTTCCTCTTTATGTGGGAACTCAACTTTTATGTGCGCCAACAATATTATTCTATTTAGTTTATTTTAATTGTAATCAATACACTAAGCAGAAATTCCAGACAGTGATTTATCACTGATTCTAAAAGGGTTTATCTTGCTTTGGGCATTTACGCTATCTCCAAATGCCCCTGCCTGCTTGGCAGCAACTGTCAGGGTCGTTAGGACGGCTGCCTGCAGGAGCATTAGCTGACAGGTCTTCCTTTGCTCCTGGTAAGTGTATGCCTGCAGTGTCATCACACACATGTGGTCTTGTTCACCTATAGTTTTATCAAGTAGGAGCATATGTAGCATAAATATCTAACGTCCACATATATATGTGAACAAAACATCTCATCGTATGCTGATGGCATGGAGTCTAAGTGATAGTTTCTTTTGAACTGCCATGATGAAGAAGGCTGTGCAAGAGTCTCTGGGGGAGTGACGCTTCTTAATTCTGTGAGGACACCCGCACGGATCTAATAAAATGCATACGTAGAAAGGATCTCAGAGGCATGAGAGAATTCTTCCCAAGGGGAATACTGTGATTCTGAGATATCACTGGCTGTAGCATGGGGTGGGAATTCCTTATATTAAGTTATTAACAAAGGCCTGTACTGGATGAAAATTGCAATTGAGCATTCATATATAAAACTCTCTTCTGAGGCTGTTCAAGCATAGACTTGTATTCTAAAGCTCCTCAATAGCATCAGACCCTGTTTTTATTGACAAATCTTTTATTTTTTTCTCATGAATTATTCAAGTAACTGTGTCAGGATACTTTATTCCCAGTGAGAGAAAAGGAGATCTTTGAATCAGTGCTATCATTTCCTTCAGTAAAAAAAAAAAAAAAAAAAAAAAAAAAAAAATTCTTTTTTAAAACTTTTTTACAATCTTACAATATTGATACAATTATACATATTTCTGTGCTATAATATTCCTTATTGTTGAAATACACGTTATAGTTTGAAAAGCATTTAATTTATTGAATCAATCTTAAATGAATGAATGTTCTCATGCTGTTGGTCAACATCACTGTCAAAGAGAATGTGAGAGTGTTGGAAACATGCAACCTGTTACACTGATATGTTAGAGCCAGTAATGCTCTGAGAAGAAGAAAATGAAACTACTAACGACTGTATAATTGCATGAGGAAGCAGAGACAGAAAGATACTCACAGGTGATAACGCCTGTAAAATGGCCAGAAATAAGGTGCTGATATCTAGCAGACTGCCTGCACGTGCATGAAAATAGAGATAAAAGTTATCAGAAAGAACACATTTTTAAAAGCTAAATTTGCTCTAAAACAATTAAAGGCAACCTTAAGCAATTGACTAATTACAGAGTAGTATATAATACCAAATTAAATCAATGTGAAATTTTTACCATGGAACATGAGCAAGGAAAACCAAAAAGATTTTGTTAAAAGAGAAGATTTTTGTATGAATATTTTCCTGGATATATTTGACTTGTACTTGTATTGACTTTTTAGACTGTTATAAATGAAAAGAAATTTTAAAACATCCCCCAGGTTACAGAAATGGAAACAGAGTCATCTGACAATCTCCAAAACCTCCTGAGAGTTATAGGGAGTACCTAGATTAGGAAGCTCTTACGATCAATTCATGTTAAACATTCTCTATTTTGTTTTGCTTTTTAAATGTCCTGTTTCCTTATATATTTATTATCTATACATTATTGGAACATTACACACACACTGGACTTTGATACGTATGTAATAAATGTGTATTTCTTCATATTGAAGCCACTAAGGAGTATAATATTTAAAAAGAAAAGTTTTGGTATGTATGGAGGATCCATATCAATTTCCCAGTAATATTTATTAACATTGAGGATAAATGCCAAGAACTTATGTATGTAGCAAAATTTAATATCTCAAAATCTATGTTTATATTAACTACCCTTAAATATACACATGTACTATGTATGTGCCAGAATAGAAATGATATTGTCAGGGTTTACTTTAACATAACAAGAAGAGGAATTGGAAAGAGGCAAAAAATGTACTAAAAATCTACCCCTCAGTATAAAAACCCCAGTAACGAATAAGTTTCCTCCTGGAGAAGAATTTTTACATATGCTTGTATTTTTTGAATCCTGTTATTTATTTTGATTCATGTATTTGCTATATTGTTTGTACTTTTTTTCTCCCAATGATAGAAAAGGGGTATATCTCCTTTTCAAAATCTTTTTAAGGATCACTTTTATAACTTTAAATAGATTTTCTATTATTCTTTGCATCACTTCCATGATTATTTTACTCCTAAAGCATCACTATGATTTTAGGTCATAATCTTTACCAAAGGAACTGCTTTGTGCACTCATGCAGTTTCAGAAATGTCTGGTGTCGCTGGCAAACTTCTACTGAGGGAGAAAACACAAATGTTTCCTCAAACACTCTTTCCTTACTGCCTGTTTAGCAAAAAATTTGGCCTTACTCAGATAGAGGGCTGCCTCCTGAAGGGTAACTTAATACATTTTTAATTTCCCAACTGATATGAATGTCTTTTGTCATTCCTGTGTGCTCCTGGGGCCTTACTTGATATTTTACGCTAACAAGATGATTGAGGACAGGCTGGCCAGGCTCAGAAGTCTTTGGGCAGAGAATGGCCATGTGTAAAGGCAAAGTGTGGGATATGGAGTGAAGTCTTTGGATCGCACCCTATCAGTCAACTTAGAAACTGAGTTCAACCGTATGGGCAACTAATCAATCAATCATAACGATGTAATGAAGCCCTAAGGGAAACTTGGAACACCAAAGCTCTGGGGAGCTTTGTGGGTTGGCAATCCTGTAAGCACACAGACTCATATCACCTTTTTGAGTGGAATGCAATATAAAAGCAATAGAAGATTGACATTTGGTGCTTCTTCAAATGACCTCTGGAACTCTTCTTTGCTGATTTTCCTAGTTTTCCCTGTGATTAGCATGGCTGGAGGCTTAATAGAGTTCAATGATTTCTGTGAGTCTTTTGAGTGTTATTGAATGTAAGGGTGGTTTGGGGGAAAATGAAGATTTGCAGTTGGCATCAGAAGTTGGAAATCTTGCATGGACTCTAGCCTCAAAATGTATTTGGACACTAACTCTTTGCAATTGGGATCTGATGTCTGAAGCAGACTTGGCAGTTGGAGACCAGGTGCCCTCAACTGTGCGGTTTTTCTAACTTCAATCACTGCCCCACCCTCTGGGAGTTTTACTGATTTATGTGATTATTGAGGAATTTAGAATCTGTATCTTCTGAGAAATCACATAATAATCTCTCTTCTGAGCTCCTTGATGCTTTGTTTTACCAGGTTAAGTCACATGTGAAAAGTGCTCAGTGATTCTCAGAGATAAACTTGGGATTCAATGTAGGCAAGACTGTAATTGACCCATCAGCTTTGCTTCCTATCAACCTTGTATGAATAATGACACTGATCATATAACTTCTACCTTTCCAAATACCATTTTCCCCTAGGTGTCAATTTATACTATATTTTTGGTCAGGAATGAAGTTTTTATTTAGTTTCCTCAACTACGATGTATGCCAATTATTTATGTAAAAGATGTTTTCCTATCCCTAGTTTATCTATTATCTATCCACCCATCATCTGTAAACTATCTAAGTATTTGTGGTTAAGATCTTTTCTTAAGACAGAAGTTCTCAAAGAAATCTAATGATTTTTGTAGAGCAGTTAAATAACTTTGTTTTTGAGTGTATTGTTTAAAAACAAGACAAAATATTTGCTTTATTTTTTTTCCCTCTGGGCTTTAACTTTGGATAAGCATAATAGTTTCTTATTACAAGCTATTTTTTCAGTGAAGTTGATTAGAAACCTGGGAATTGAGATATAATGCAGAATATAGACAATGACATATATTTTAATTTGTAATTTTCCCCTTCCCTAAAATAAATAGTAGAGTTCTTTCTAATTTATATAATATATATGATATATATGATGTATATATACACAGTATATGTACCATATATATACATACACCATATATATATACACACACACACCCCATATATATCTTAGCCATTTAGCAGCTTTGAGAGATGAGAGATGGTGTGGGATCTAAGTGATTTGGTGTCTGAAGAGAATTTGAAATGTGTGAGTTGGAGATTTGTATCCTGAACATTTAACAGCCATTGGTCTTCCATCTGATTAGTCTCTATGAGGAGCCTTGTGGGGTTTGTGGTTTGGGTACACGGCAATGTATGTAAAATAAGAGCAGCCATTCTCTTTTTCTCTCTGCGTGTTCTTTTCTCCCCTCCTTCCTGGTTTAATTTATTCCATGATATTGAAATGCATGACAATTTCATGGGACTGTCCACCCTCGAAGGCTTATATCATCTTAAGTTCCCTCTACGTTTGCTTCCTCCCCCCTCTGAATTCTATGCCCCATTAGTCAAGGGAGTTGTCTTAGTTATAATTGTCTCATCCTCATGTCATAACAATTTGTCTCCTGCTAATAACCATTTTTTAAAAATGTGACATGGATGAATGATTAAATACATAAAAACAATGTCTTGTAGTAAATGTACTGCCTTTTTTAATGTCCTAGAATTGTTGTCAGGCAGTTATATTATCCATTCTATTATGTGCTTTTTTCTACCAAAATTTTATTCCTCAGTTTTAAATAAAACAGGAAGATCCAAAATCCTTTCTCAGTTAAAATTCTGTTTTTCCATAAGATGAGTTGGCATAATCTGCTTTTACAGAACAGAAAGAATCGGGGGTTGTAATGACAGATAGCTTAGAAAATTGAGGGTGAAAGGTTGATATGAAACTAAATGGGTTTAAACTTCAAAAATCAGTCCAAGAAGAAATAAATTTCAGTAGAAGTCATCAGATAGCTGAGAAAAGGGAAACCAAGCACACAATCATCTTGCAGTTTATGCGCATTAAGCAATTCCTGGATTGCTGATGAGAGACACATCATCAGAACACACTTCAATCACCAAAGAGACCGTGAATGGTATAGAAGGATTATCTTCATAGATTTGTAATTGCTGCTCCACAGCAGCAATTGTTTATAGCTCTAAGGTTCCTGTGGAATATAAGTGGAAAAAAATATATTGTGGGTAGTTCTAAGATTCCTGTGGAATATAAGTGGAAAAAAATCTAGGCATGGAATATGAAGGTGATACAGACAGCAAAAGTGACTTGGCAATTTCTCTCAAGGTCTTTATATAAATTAAATATATAACAATTTAAATAACCGTTGCTGTAAGAAAATGGTTTTTAAAGATTTTTCTGATTTTGGGGAATAGTCATATCCATGCCTTCAAATCTTATTGTTATTATTACATATATTTTCTACTTACATATATTGATGTTTTCTTTTTTGCTTTTACTGTGTTGATTTTTTAAGTTAAAAAAAGAAAATGATATCAAATCAGTGAATTTTAATAGCATCTCAAAAATTTTTTTTAAAAATAATGCAAAATGTACTAATGCCCAAAATCTTTCTGGGAAATAAGTTTTTAAATAAAAACAACCACCAAAAAAGCACTGATTAGCTATTTCATAATAGAAATAGTGGATTTCACTACTTTTGGAAGGGGTTCTTAGAAATTTGTGATATCTGAGGCCAAGAATGTAATGATATTTATATAAAAAATATATATAAGTATATATTTAAATTAGTAAACAAAACAGTATATATGTCATGTGTCACATAAATCACTTTTTCTTATGTATTATTTTGTATGGCAGGATGTTGCTTTAACATTTTTTTTTTTTCTTGAACAAAATCAATGCCTCTCATTACAATTTTCCAATATTTCTAGGTCCACGAAGTTACTTTTCCCAAAAGTGCATGTCTTAATAATAATAGTGCAAAGATTTGTAAATATGATTATGACTACCTGGGTTTTGGTTTTGTCTCTAGGTAATTAGTTTAAGCTCCCCAATATTTTCACGTTTGTGAAAATATATGTGTTAATACTTACCTGACACATGAACTTACTACTGAAATCCAATGAAAATAAAATGCACAAAAGCTCTTTTTAATCTGTTTTTAAATCTGTTATAAGAATCCTAAAAATCACATCAGTGCTTTTATCATATTTTACTACATAAAAATAAAAACAAAAATATTCCCCTTTGATCATATATACCTAACATCTTAACTCCTTATCCTAAAATACAACATATTCTAAACTTAAACCCTATCTTTACTCAGTACCCAGCAGGAAACGTCTCACATTTACAGTTTTTTTCAATATCTAATTTATTCATCAATTCATTCATCCATCTATCATATATTCGTTCATAAAACAAATACACATTTAAGATTCATTTATTTTCTCAGGAATGATGATAGAATCTGGGGGTATAACTTTAAACAATGTGTTACTTCTGTATAAACATATACTGGTTTTGAGTGTGTATGTATCAGTTATTAATAGCGAGAATAGCAGTATACTTGTAAAACCACCAATCACTGATCTGTTGGTGGCATAATATGATAAATATTTATTTTTATTTATTAGTCTGTAAGTCAGCAGCATGGTTTTGCTGATCTGAGCTAGGTTTAGTTAATCTCAGTTGAGATCTCTCATGTATTGTGGTTACCTGGCCAGTGACTTAGGGACTAACTGCTCTAAAATGACCTTAGGTGTCATCTTTGACTTGTTTTTCTTTAAAAGAATAACTGAGGCTAAGTAATCTATAAAGGAAAGAGGTATATTTGGCTCAATTCTGCAAACTGAACCAGAAGGATAGCATCAACATATCAACATCTGTGCCTGGTGAGGATTTCGGGAAATTTACAGGCATGGCAGAAGGCAAAGGGAAGTCAGGGTGGTAAGATAGGGAGCGAGGAGAGGGGAGAGGGGTGCTAGCCTCTTTTTAACATTCAGTTCTTGGGGGAAGTAATAGGGTGAAAGCTCACTCTTTACTGGGAGGACAGTACCAAGCTACTCATGAGAATGGCCGCCCATGACCCAAACATCTCCCATCAAGTCTTATTTCCAACATTGGGGTTCAAACTTCAACTAAACTATGTGAAACAGAACAACTTGTCTCAGTATCATAAAATCTCTCATCCTCCTTTAGTGAAGCTTGGGCCTGTTACAGGAGCTTAAGTAGACATCCAAGATGTCCTTTGTGATGAGGGTGTGGGAGTTTGCAGGGCGTCTTGTGGACTAAGCTGTCTCTGCAGCCTCATTCTACGAGCCAAACAAGTCATAAGGCCAAATTTAAAGAGTGAAAAAGTAGTCTCTGCCTCTTGATAAAAAGTGTTGTAAATAATATTTTTAAAGTATTGATATAGATCAGGGGGGAGATTTAGAGCCATTTTTTCCAATCAGTCTCCTTTATTTGGATACACAAATAAATAGATGAATACACCATTCCCCCCCCCCCCGCTTCTGTCTCCAACTGTGTCTAACTTTTTCTTTGTGCAAATTTTTCTCACTCTCAATGGCATTTTAAATTATTAATCCTTCTGCTCTTTCTGTCTTTACTCTCTCTTTGTCAATAACTTATTTAAATATTTTAAGTTTCTCCTTTCCCAGAAGTTTCTCTTAAGTAATTTCACTTCTCTGTCAAGTTCTTGGTTTATTCCTTTCTTTTTAAATTATCAAATTCTGTCAATTTTTAGACACATATTATATTTCCAATACATGAAGTTGTAACTTTTAGATTTACTTTATCTGCCTCCAGACCTCCTGTTTCCACTTTTATCTGCAGAGTTTGACTGCAATCCCAACCCCTCTGCTGAGATGAATCTGCAAAGATCCACTTTGCAAGGATCTTACTGTGTAGTCAGGAGCTTTTCAACTGATTGAATGGCCACCACTTTCTTTAAAACGCCATCTTTTGGTTTTCTATTTTCTCTTTTTCTGTAAGCATTAATTCTCAAACTATTGCTGAGATGTCTCGGATTATTCAGGTGAAAAGAAATAATCAACTATTGGAAAAATAAGTACTTGAAATATAAATGGTAACTAAATTACCTTGTAAACATACTGACTTTGAAGTGCATTTATTTACTTTGGTTTTACAAACATTTGATTAGGTAGTACATAATCAATATTTTAAGGTCAGTTTGGTAATAATTAATAATCTTTATTTTTGTAGTAGTTTAATGTTAAGGAGAATTAGATTAAAAATATTTTATAAATGTTCCCAGGAAGAATACAATCAATTTTCTGATTTACAGATTCATTTTTACCTTATAATATGTATTTTCTATACTTGGCTTAGGAGTTAATTATACTGTCATAATGTATCTGGTTTCTTCAGTATATTCAATAATTTCATATTTTTATTATGTATTACTTTATTCATAAATAACACACCTACTATATTCATCAGGAAACAGCAAACAAAAAAATAAAATAAAATATCTGAAGCCTTATTCTAATCCTTATAGTATTATTGTATTACTTTCTTATTTTACACAAACTAGATTCTATTTATTTAGATTAAAAAAATTATATCCCCTGAACTATCTTACTTTTCCCATTCCAAAACAATAAAAATGCTTACTTGATAAACTATGATAGGAGTTCTACAAACAGTATACTTTGGTAACATATACTTCCCCCAAAGATTTTCTATGACAAAAATATTATTTAAACCCAAGTTCTCTAAATATTCTTCCTTTGGGATTAGGACACAAATTGTGTTTTCTGAACAATTTCTTTGATAAGTGAATATAGTTATAAATGAAAAAGTTTATAAAGAAACATGATTTTAAGGCAAAAATTTAATATTTAGAACAAGTTTTTGTTGTATTATTAAAGACTTATTTTCATAGAGTGATGAATAACTGCATAAAATAAATGCACTTGTTTTTGTGATGTGATATATTCCTAGACTCATTTAAAGATAGAATATTTTATAAAAAATAAAATTTTGAATGTCATGCCAGGTGCTAAGCTATACATGTATAAAATCAGAGAATAAATAAAAATTTTAAATCCTAATTCTTCTTCTTCTTTTTTTTTTTTTTTTTTTTTTTTTTTTTTTTTTTTTTTGATGTTAGTGTGGTTGACCCGAAGGGCTGTTAAAAGGTTTGTTATTTAGATAACCAACAAAGAAAAATTGTGGTAGC